>OX104024.1:4040884-4074995 GCA_944470205.2 Schistosoma margrebowiei
AATTTTTATTCTGACTTACAAATATTTACTTACACCTGTTATTCCCAATGGAGCATAGACCGCAGACCACTATTCTCCAAACCACTCTGTCCTGGGCCTTCTTTTCTAGTTCTATCCAATTCTTGTTCATTTTTCTCATGTCTGTCTCCGTTTCTCGATGTAATGTGTTCTTCGGTCTTCCTCTTCTCCTTTGGCCTTGAAGATTCCATGTTGAGGGCTTGCCTTGTGACGCAGTTCGGTGCTTTTCTCAATGTGTGTCCTATCCACTTCCAGCGCCTCTTCCTGATTTTTCGTCCACTGGGAACTGGTGTGTTCTCTCCCATAGTAGGTTATTGCAGATAGTGTCTGGCCAACGGATCCGAAGCATTCTTCGTAAACAATTGTTAATAAGCACTTGTATCTTCTATATGATGTCTTTCGTAGTTCTCCAGTTTTCCGTCCCATACAGTAGAACTGTCTTGACATTTGTACTGAAAATTCTGACCTTGGTGTTGATTAACAGACAGTTTGTTTACACTGAAGTACAGTCACATATACACACATCAAAATATTGCATATCTCTCTCATGCATAAAAAATATTGTTGTTTCTGTAGAGAGAATTTGTGTCGTCCTGTTTTCTTATTGTTGTTTCTATTGTTATTCTGATGAATTTTAAAAGTTTTCTGATACTATTTCATTGATATAGTGATATGGCTTGTCGTTTAATGGTACTTTTTATATTTGGTCCTCGCTGATTGTAGTTTCGGAAACGCTTATCACTTATATTCTAAACCATGGATCCCTGCAATTCCCACGACACGAAGGTAAGAACACAAGACTGGTATAAGTGAAGATTTACTAACCCCCAAAAATATAAAAAGTAGCATTAAACGACAAGATATATCAGTGACGACGGGGATGGGATTCGAACCCATGCGGGAAAACCCGAATGGATAGATATAATTACTAATACGTTTATACATAAAATTACTAGAAACTGAATGCATAGACATTTTCATCCTTCAGGCTGTACAATTAATTTATGGTTACGTTGTTGTTCTGTCAATCAAATACCGATTAAAGCATGTTCCCATGTTTGTTTTTTTTGTGTGTAGGAGATAAGTTTAGGATTAAGTATTTATAAATCCTGTTTCCCGAAATTCTCATTTTTTATCTCCGTTGATTTTCTGCTTTACATTTAGTGATAATAATATTCGTGATTATTATAAGTTTAATCAGAGGTCATTGTATTTTTTTAATGAAATGACCTGAAAGCTATTCGTAACCTATGGATTAGCGAGCATACACGCATTTATATATATATATATACCTAATATGCATTGATCATATGGGAAATGTCGTATAATATTTATTAAGTATAAAAGATATTTTCAGTAAGATTTATTTAAGTCTCTCTATACAAAGAATACTAGTCGATAATTAGATGGTGGTTGTAGGTAGTCGACAGGAAACCCTGAACCCGAGTTTCGTGCTACTTGGCACTCGTCATCAAGGTGTACCTGTAATCTTGAGGGAACTGGTGCTCCCTGGCGGATTCGATCTCGTGTGATAAGGACTAGACACTCATGAGATTGATCGCCACCCAGTGATCAATCAATTATGACTAGTCAATAATATCAGTGTTTTTTTTATTTTACGCCTGTTACTCCTCGTGAAGGAGCATAGGCCGCTCACCAGCACTCTCCATCCAACCATGTCCTGGGCAATCCTTTCCATCTCCTTCCAGTTCTTATTCATCCTTTTCATATCTGCTTCTATTATCCGACGTAATGTGTTCTTAGGCCTTCCTCTTTTCCGTTTCTCTTCAGGATTCCAAGTTAGGGCTTGCCTCGTGATGCAGTTTGACGATTTGCGTAATGTATGTCCTATCCATTTCCATCGTCTTTTCCTAATTTCTTCTTCAGCTGGAAGCTGATTTGTTCTCTGTCAGAGAAGGCTGTTGCTGATGGTATCCGGCCAATGGATGTTGAGTATCTTGCGAAGACAGCTATTTATAAATACTTGTACTTTCTTGATTGTGGTTGTAGTAGTTCTCCAAGTTTCAGCTCCATACAGTAGAACTGCCTTGACGTTGGTATTGAAGATTCTCACTTTGATATTGGTTGAAAGTTGTTTTGAGTCCCATATGTTCTTTAACTGTAGGAATGCTGTCCTTGCTTTGCCAATCCTTGCCTTTACGTCTGCGTCTGAACCTTCTTGTTCATCGATGATGCTTCCTAGATATGTGAAGGATTCTACATTTTCCAGAGTTTCGTCATCAAAAGTGATTGGATTGTTGTTTTCCGCTTTGAATTTGAGGACTTTGGTTTTCCCTTTGTGTATGCTGAGGCCTACTGATGCAGAGACTACTGCTACACTGGCTGTCTTCATCTGCATCTGTTCGTGTGTACGTGATAGGAGGGCTAGGTCATCTGCGAAGTCCAAATCGTCTAATTGATTTTGAGCTGTCCATTGTATTCCGTGTTTTTCTTCAGATGTCCTCATAATCCAGTCGGCCACCAGAAGAAAAAGGCACCATTTTGAATTTATGTTCTACAAGTCTTATTTTAGTTTGGTCTACCATTCGAGCAAATTAGAGAAATGTTTGAATTATATTATTATGTCTACAATTTATATTATATTTTCTGTATGAATAGTAGTGAATATCGCGTGATAAAGTCAATCAACTTTTAAACTAATGTAGATAGGTCAAAGGTATGTAATACATTGCTTAATATCTATTATCAGAATGAGTTTTGTGGAGATTTCAACCAGTGAAACTTCTAAAAATCTTCTGAAAACCCATTCTGATAATAACCACCTGCTCACTAGTGACTAACTTCAGGAGATACTCCTGGAGTTCTAGTGAGAAGCCGTTACCATTGGAGTTCAATCAGGTCTGTTGTGAAATAGGACCTCACGGAAGACAATGGTGTACGGTGGCGCAACTTCGTGGATTGGTTGAAGTTACACATTAACACCGTTGTTTGCCGGTCAGCTCAGTGGTCTAGTTGGTTAAGCGCCTGGCGCGAGACTGATAGGTCCTGGGTTCAAATCTGCTGGGGGGGCGGGGTCGTGGATGCGCACTGCTGAGGAGTTCCATACTAGGACGAAACGGCCGTCCAGTGCTTCCGGATTTTCCATGGTGGTCTAGCTTCAATTGACTCATGATTTCAACCAGTAAAATCTATTTTCAATAAATAGATAACATTAAAGTCTCTACTACAAAATGCATAGAGTTACTATGTGTAATTACTTATTATTATTAATCGAGAATAAATTATAATGTCTATTGTTCATATATACATTGTCTTAATTCTGTTCTTTCTTTCTCTCTCTAACTCCCGTCTGATTTCCATGATTATCTATCTTCTATATTGATACATTTCATAGTCTATATATTGTCACTATCCTCTTTATTCTTCCTATCAATTTATTATTCTATTTATGTGTCCTAAATTCATTTACTTATCTATTTTAATGATTATCATTCTTACAACAGTTCATGGATAGATACGTGTATATGTGTATGTTTATTTGTTTGTTTGTTTGCTTGTTTGTTTATTTACTTATTCATAGTTTTATTATCAACATGGGTGCTTATCTATCATATTAACAGATCATAGAAATCAATAATACCTATCCATATAGATATATAGTTTTAATGAATGTTTACATACATCCTTTATCTGAAATCACTTTTTTCTTCATAAATTTTAAGTTTAATATTTAGTTTGTGAACTTTACCTCTCTCTCTTTCTCACACACACACACTCTCTCTTGTTCTATCTATTTATTTATCTAACTGCAATTTCATTTCATTTTTATTGATATTATTACAATACATGGTTACTGATTATCTAATTTGTTTTATCTTGATCTTGTTCGAAAAATGGGAAATACCTAGTTAGTTGTGCATCAATCGATTTATTCACCTTTTGTTTTTCTCTCTCAATGTTCAATGTTTCCTTTCTTTTTTTCAATTCATTCAATCATTTAATTTTGTAATATTTATATTCATTTATACAGTTGAATAATACTACTAACTGTCATATATACAGCTGGATATTATAATTGTGAAACGTTCATTGTTTTTCCAGACATACTTCTCTTGGATGTATATATATTGATGATGAAAGCTTTACAACTTAAATCATGCTACACAAAGAATTTAACGCCTCAAATTTTTATTCTGACTTACAAATATTTACTTACACCTGTTATTCCCAATGGAGCATAGACCGCAGACCACTATTCTCCAAACCACTCTGTCCTGGGCCTTCTTTTCTAGTTCTATCCAATTCTTGTTCATTTTTCTCATGTCTGTCTCCGTTTCTCGATGTAATGTGTTCTTCGGTCTTCCTCTTCTCCTTTGGCCTTGAAGATTCCATGTTGAGGGCTTGCCTTGTGACGCAGTTCGGTGCTTTTCTCAATGTGTGTCCTATCCACTTCCAGCGCCTCTTCCTGATTTTTCGTCCACTGGGAACTGGTGTGTTCTCTCCCATAGTAGGTTATTGCAGATAGTGTCTGGCCAACGGATCCGAAGCATTCTTCGTAAACAATTGTTAATAAGCACTTGTATCTTCTATATGATGTCTTTCGTAGTTCTCCAGTTTTCCGTCCCATACAGTAGAACTGTCTTGACATTTGTACTGAAAATTCTGACCTTGGTGTTGATTAACAGACAGTTTGTTTACACTGAAGTACAGTCACATATACACACATCAAAATATTGCATATCTCTCTCATGCATAAAAAATATTGTTGTTGCTGTAGAGAGAATTTGTGTCGTCCTGTTTTCTTATTGTTGTTTCTATTGTTATTCTGATGAATTTTAAAAGTTTTCTGATACTATTTCATTGATATAGTGATATGGCTTGTCGTTTAATGGTACTTTTTATATTTGGTCCTCGCTGATTGTAGTTTCGGAAACGCTTATCACTTATATTCTAAACCATGGATCCCTGCAATTCCCACGACACGAAGGTAAGAACACAAGACTGGTATAAGTGAAGATTTACTAACCCCCAAAAATATAAAAAGTAGCATTAAACGACAAGATATATCAGTGACGACGGGGATGGGATTCGAACCCATGCGGGAAAACCCGAATGGATAGATATAATTACTAATACGTTTATACATAAAATTACTAGAAACTGAATGCATAGACATTTTCATCCTTCAGGCTGTACAATTAATTTATGGTTACGTTGTTGTTCTGTCAATCAAATACCGATTAAAGCATGTTCCCATGTTTGTTTTTTTTGTGTGTAGGAGATAAGTTTAGGATTAAGTATTTATAAATCCTGTTTCCCGAAATTCTCATTTTTTATCTCCGTTGATTTTCTGCTTTACATTTAGTGATAATAATATTCGTGATTATTATAAGTTTAATCAGAGGTCATTGTATTTTTTTAATGAAATGACCTGAAAGCTATTCGTAACCTATGGATTAGCGAGCATACACGCATTTATATATATATATACCTAATATGCATTGATCATATGGGAAATGTCGTATAATATTTATTAAGTATAAAAGATATTTTCAGTAAGATTTATTTAAGTCTCTCTATACAAAGAATACTAGTCGATAATTAGATGGTGGTTGTAGGTAGTCGACAGGAAACCCTGAACCCGAGTTTCGTGCTACTTGGCACTCGTCATCAAGGTGTACCTGTAATCTTGAGGGAACTGGTGCTCCCTGGCGGATTCGATCTCGTGTGATAAGGACTAGACACTCATGAGATTGATCGCCACCCAGTGATCAATCAATTATGACTAGTCAATAATATCAGTGTTTTTTTTATTTTACGCCTGTTACTCCTCGTGAAGGAGCATAGGCCGCTCACCAGCACTCTCCATCCAACCATGTCCTGGGCAATCCTTTCCATCTCCTTCCAGTTCTTATTCATCTTTTTCATATCTGCTTCTATTATCCGACGTAATGTGTTCTTAGGCCTTCCTCTTTTCCGTTTCTCTTCAGGATTCCAAGTTAGGGCTTGCCTCGTGATGCAGTTTGACGATTTGCGTAATGTATGTCCTATCCATTTCCATCGTCTTTTCCTAATTTCTTCTTCAGCTGGAAGCTGATTTGTTCTCTGTCAGAGAAGGCTGTTGCTGATGGTATCCGGCCAATGGATGTTGAGTATCTTGCGAAGACAGCTATTTATAAATACTTGTACTTTCTTGATTGTGGTTGTAGTAGTTCTCCAAGTTTCAGCTCCATACAGTAGAACTGCCTTGACGTTGGTATTGAAGATTCTCACTTTGATATTGGTTGAAAGTTGTTTTGAGTCCCATATGTTCTTTAACTGTAGGAATGCTGTCCTTGCTTTGCCAATCCTTGCCTTTACGTCTGCGTCTGAACCTTCTTGTTCATCGATGATGCTTCCTAGATATGTGAAGGATTCTACATTTTCCAGAGTTTCGTCATCAAAAGTGATTGGATTGTTGTTTTCCGCTTTGAATTTGAGGACTTTGGTTTTCCCTTTGTGTATGCTGAGGCCTACTGATGCAGAGACTACTGCTACACTGGCTGTCTTCATCTGCATCTGTTCGTGTGTACGTGATAGGAGGGCTAGGTCATCTGCGAAGTCCAAATCGTCTAATTGATTTTGAGCTGTCCATTGTATTCCGTGTTTTCCTTCAGATGTCTTCATAATCCAGTCGACCACCAGAAGAAAGAGGAAGGGAGAGAGTAAACAGCCTTGTCTTACTCCGGTCCTTACTTGGAATGCATCTGTCAGCTGTCCTCCATGCACGACTTTGCACTGTAGTCCGTCGTATGAGTTCCGGATAATGTTGACAATCTTCTCAGGAACTCCGTAGCTTCGAAGAAGTTTCCATAATGTCCTATCTACACTGTCGAATGCTTTTCATAATCAATGAAGTTGATGTATACTGATGAGTTCCACTCAGCTGATTGTTCGACGATGATCCGTAGTGTTGCAATTAAGTCTGTGCATGATCGATCCTTACGGAATCCAGTTTGCTGATCTCGAAGTTGGGCGTCTACTGCATCTTTCATCCGGTTCAGCAGCACTCTGTTAAAGACCTTCCCTGGTATTGACAATAGTGTAATACTTCTGAAGTTTTCACTTTTGCTCAATTGTCCTTTCTTTGGAATCTTGACGAGGTGCCCTTCTTTCCAGTTCATCGGCACTTGTTCCTCCTCACAAATCTTTTTAATAGAACGTAAAGCATGTTTGTAGTTACTTCGATGTCTGACTTCAGTGCTTCAGCTTGTTATGTTGTCCGGACCCGCTGCTTTCCCGTTCTTGCTTTGTCTGACGGCCATTCTGATTTCTTCCTTCGTTGGTGGGTTGACGTCTATGGGAAGATCTGTGTGTGCCGCTTCGATGTCAGGTGGATTCATCGGAACCGGCCTATTCAGGAGTTTCTCGAAGTATTCTACCCATCTGTTCCGCTGTTGTTGAATTTCGGTGATTGGCTTGCCTTCTTTGTCTTTGACCGGTCTTTCTGGTTTACTGTATTTCCCTGCTAGTTTCTTCGTTGTATCGTGAAGCTGTTTCATATTTCCTTCTCTAGCAGCTTTTTCTGCCGTCGTTGCTGGTTCTTCCAAGTATTTCTTCTTGTCGGCTCTAATGCTCCTCTTCACTTGTTTGTTTGCTTCTATGTATTCAGCTTGTGCTTGGACTTTCTCTGCTCGTGTTCGGCTGTTGTTTATTGCTGCCTTCTTGTTCTTCCTTTCTTTGATCTTGTCCAGTGTTTCTATAGAGATCCACTCCTTATGATGGTGTTTCTTTAGGCACAGAACCTCTTGACACGTTGAAGTTAATGCTTCTTTGATACTTTTCTAGTTATCTTCCATAGCAGTTTTTCCTTTCAGTAGATCTTGTAAGGCTTGGAACCTGTTGTTGAGAGCTATCTTGAATTCATCGAGTCTGTCAGTATATCGAAGGAAGGCTGTTTTGGACCGTTGTATTGCTGTTTGTCTAGTTGTCCAGTTCTTTATAGCTACAACTAGGTGGTGATCTGAAGCTACGTCAGCTCCTCTCCTGGTTCTCACATCTTTCATTGTCCTTCGGAATTTTTTGTTGATGCAAATATGATCTATCTGCTTCTCTGTAGTGTGGTCCGGTGAGATCCATGTAGCCTTGTGTATACGCTTGTGTGGAAATATTGTTCCCCCTATGACCAATTTTTTGAATGCACATAGATTTGCAAATCTTTCTCCATTTTCGTTTCACTGTCCCAGTCCATGTCGTCCCATAATATCTTCATATCCGGTATTGTGTATTCCGACTTTGACATTTAGATCTCCCATTAGAATGGTGAGGCCCTTTCTTGGGCATTTCTCTATGATTGACTGCAGCCGCTCATAGAATTGATCTTTAATGTCGTCGTTGCTATCATTGGTGGGTGCATAACATTGGATAATATTCATTAAGATCCCCTCCTTCTTTGTTTTGAACGATGCTTTGATGATTCTGGATCCGTGAGATTCCCATCCTACAAATGCATTTCGTGCTACTTTGGACAGCATAAGAGCGACTCCCTGAGTGTGTGGAGCATTGTCCTCTTCGTGACCGGAGTATAGCAGCATCTCTCCCGTAGCTAGCCTTTTCTGTCCAGCTTGGGTCCAGTGGGATTCGCTGATTCCCAGTACTGCTAAGTTGTATCTCTTCATTTCCATTGCTATTTGACTGGTCTTCCCGGTCTTCCACATTGTTCGAACGTTCCATGTACCTACAAAATTTTTTGCTCTGGTTGCTAGAAGGGGCATCGGCCTCGTGGCTTCCGGAAGAACTTGGCTTTCACCATGAAGCGTCATAATTCTTCTAAATGATGACCTTCTAACTCCCAGGGCAGAGTTTAAATGGTATGAATTATTTTTTCTGGTAAGCGTTTTTGTAGCGAGTTAGTTTTCTACGGGATGGGACGCTAACCCCATGCCCAACCCTCCTCCTTTACCCGGGCTTGGGACGGGCAAAAACCCTATAAGAGCTACAGGCGGAGTTAAAATCAGTGTAAGGCCATCATATAAATTGAATGATCCTGAATTTGACTAACAAATGTACATATACATATGCATACACATAGGAACTCAAAATCAAATGCTCCTTGGTTTTCATCATGTTTTTATTCTGTAGCAAATGATATTAGATTAGTGTAGTTTTATATTTGAACATTGTTAATTGAATGAACAATAGTAACAAGGAAGTTCTTCTTACTCTTATCTTTTTCTACTCCTTTATTAGCTAGATTGCCGTAGTCATGGAGTTCATTGTTTGTGTGTGGGCTGTGATACTGCCCGGGTGCCCAAACCGAAGCAGGTGGTTATCTTAGGGGGCCACATCCCGAACCTTTGACCTAATGGTCTAACCCACAAGGCAGTGGAACATCGTGAGGAGATGCAATCCCATGGTAGCCGGTGACCAACGATTGGTTCATACGCCATTTGTTCCCGCAGGATACTGGAGCCCATGTGCACCATTGGTTTGTGATCCGGTTAAAGCGCCGGACGTTCGCTTTTCGTCCTCTCATTTTCGTAAACAACAGTAATGCCACGAGAAGGCAATGAGTAGGACTTCCCTGGCAGAGGCTGTATACGCGCGGCCGTGTGAGAGTATTTCGAGAGGGAGAGCGGACTTTCCCCACTCTCGGCCGTACCAGGGCGTTCGGGGGGCCCAATCTCACCATTCCTCTTCAACTTTGCCATCGATGACATTCTGGAAACAGCTCTGATGAATGTAAGTAATGGTGGTGTGGATCTGTTACCTGGAGAAAGACTTCTCGACCTTGAGTATGCGGACGATATTGTCTTACTGTGCGATAATGCCCAAGGCATGCAATCCGCACTTAATCAGTTGGCAATCAGTGTCCGTAGGTATGGTATGTGTTTTGCACCTTCGAAGTGCAAAGTACTTCTACAAGACTGGCAGGATTCCAATCCTGTACTCACCCTGGATGGAGAGCAGATAGAAGTAGTCGAGAAGTTCGTGTATCTGGGTAGCTGCATAAGTGCTGGTGGGGATGTGAGTGATGAGATCAATGCACGTATAGTGATAGCCAGAGCGGCTTATGCCAATCTGGACCACTTTTAGCGCCTTCGTGATGTTAGTCTGGCCGTAAAAGGTCGGATCTACAACGCGTCGGTGAGAGCAGTTTTGCTCTATGCTTGTGAAACCTGGTCTCTCCGAGTTGAGGACGTTAGACGACTTTCTGTATTCGATCATCGCTGTCTCCGAAGGATTGCTGACATTCAGTGGCAACGCCATGTCAGTAATGCTGAGGTTCGGCATCGTGTGTTCGGGCACAGAGATGATAATGCGATCGATGTCACCATTTTGAAACACCGACTTCGGTGGCTTGGACATGTTCTACGAATGTCGTCCCAGAGAATTCCACGTCGTGCATTATTTACCGACTCTGGGACTGGTTGGAAAAAGCGGAGAGGTGGTCAGTGCATGACATGTTGTCGTGGTATGAAAGAAAGCTGCAAAGGACTGGCTTGTGTCGGTCCTTCACGACTCCCTGGTTGGGGTCTGAAAGATGGTGCTAAACAGTGGCTAGAGACGTTATCAGATATGGCTCAGAATAGAAGCCAGTGGCGATCCTGCTGTAACCTTCTTTTACTTTCTTCATAAAAAGTGGTTGTGTCTCCCTTACCTGAAAGATTTCTTCTGATTGTACCTTTCCGTTCCATCGTTACGACCGCACTACCTTTCACCAATCTCTTTGTTATCGTTCTCTTTTTCTTTTGTGCTCCTTAGTTTTCTTTTCTTTTCTCTCTTCGAATTTTCATTGTTTTGTGTGGGGCATATATATTGGCGCTCTCTTATACCAATATTTATGTGCTCAAATAAATAAATAATAAATTAGCTAGATTTATTTTTATTTATTTAAACACATAAACGTTGGTACAAAAAGGCACGAAGTAGATATGCGCCACATAGATCTTTCTATTTGTGTGAAGGCTGTGATACTGACCGGGTGTCCAAACCGAAGCAGGTGGTTTTCTTAGGGGGCCACACCCCGAGCCTTTGACCTGAAGGTCTAACCCACAAGGCAGTGGAGCATCGTAAGTAGATGCATTCCCGTGGTAGCCTGTGACCAACGATTGGTTCATACGCCATTTTTTCCTTCAGGATACTGGAGCCAGCCCATGTGCGCCATTGATTTGGAATCTGGTCAAAGCGCCTGACATTCGCTTTCCGTTTTCTCAATTTCATAAACAACACCCTCACCACGAGAAGACAGTGAGTAGGACTTCTCTGGCAGTGGCTGTATAGGCGTGGTCGTGTGAGAGCATTTCAAGAGGGAGGGCGGACCCAACGCACTCTCGGTCATACCGGGGCATTTAGGGGCTAGATGTTTAAGCGCAACATGATACAACATTATTTTCAATGACTTAATAATTGCTTCCTTATTAAATGTATTTTGTCAATAGTCAACTTTCTATTGGAGTTGATTCAGTCTCCTTTTTTTTATATTCTTCATCTTTATGCTTTTACCTTTTGTATGTGTTAATGTATTAGATGAAATGTGTGATATTGGGAACCTTTGTATGCTTACATTTATTATAAGTCTATCGTATCAATTATAACCGACTGATATTGGGAGGTTGGTTAATCACAACTATGTGATCGTATGTAGCATTGATTGATTCACTGAAACATTTTGAATGATGAAGAAGGAGAAGAAAAATGCTTGACAGTAAATAGGAATTTCTTAACTGAAAAGTCTTTTTCTTCTTGATATTCAAATGTGAAATATTCCTCCCCCTTTTCTTTTAATTATCTTCATTATCCATTATATCACATTCTAGAAAACTGGATTGCTGTCGAAATTGTCCTATCTCTCCTTTCCTGAAAGAAAAGTATCTGTTTATTGAAATGTTTCTTTCATAACATCATTATTTCATTGTAACACATCTCTTGGTCTTAACAACTAATGTTATTTTTTAGTCAAAGTCTATTATTTTTAAACCTCTTCTGAAAAATGTAGAATGTAATTATCGTATATCTTTTCTATGTTTCTTCTTTACCTTCTTTTCAGATCAGTTTGTTAAGTTTGTTTCAACAACGTCGTCTTATTGGATCAATTAGTCGATTATTAGCTTGTCAACATCAAGAAACACGTCTGTTAACTTTATTAAATACAATACCAAAAGATGTGACTACTGCATTAACAATGTGTGAAATTCTTTGCCAATTATTAGGCCCACCCATAACATTATCAACATCCCCATCGTCTTTGTCATCATCATCATCATCATCATCATCATCATCATCATCATCATCATCATCATCATCATCATCATCATCATCATCATCATCATCATCATCATTACTTATATTAAATAAATTTGATTATCATTCCACTGCATTGATGAATCTATGGTGGTGGTCATCACTTGGTATAATTGTACATTCAGATACTTATCCAGTTCATTCTGTCGCTGAATTTGTATTAAATTATTTATTGGATACACAAAAAATCAATCAATTAGTTTCATTCAACACATGTTGGACAAATCCGTTTAATAATAATAATAATAATGGTGGAAGTGGTAGTAACAGTAGTAGTAGTAGTAGTAGTAGTAGTAGTAGTACCAATAGTAATAATAATATTTCCTCAATTCGTATTGATGATATGGTATTTACATTAGTGACAAGAGCAATGAGGTAGGTGTTAATTATATGTAGGAAAAATAAAATAATATCTGTAATTATTAAACATATGTAGAATTTTATCACTAACTGATCTTAGTTAGATTAACATTGTGGAAACGTGTAAGCGCTAGACGGTTGTTTCTTTCTAGTATATAACTCTCCAGTTAATGGATAAAGGTTGTTCAATGTATTAATTGAAGTTAATTATTAATACCGTCGGATACCGGCTTAATGGTAAGTGCTTGCGCACGAGACTCTAGGTCTCATGTTCAGGGTCATTGATGAACACGATTTAAAAGTCTCATACTAGAACGAAACGACTGTCCAGTCTTCTCAGGTTTTGAACAGTGGTCTAACTAAAAGCAGCTTTTGATTTAAACTATGAAAGTCCTACAATTTCCCCAATTCCCCTTGTACTGATATATGGGGCTTATGAGATACTGGATGTAATTAGTTCAATATTTATTATTATTGTGAGAGTTAATGATATCCTATTAAATGACGTTGATTGAACTAGTCAAAACTAGATTCTTACATAAAATTAATTGCTTCTTTTCACTAAGATACTGTTCGTCGTTTTGTATGCTTGTGTGTGTGTCTTACATGAAATACTCTGAGTTTTAAAAAAATGTAATATTATGAAGCTATCAACCTTGTTATTTCATAAGTTATACAATGTAATACACAGGTGATAATTGTAAGTAATGAGTGGATATTCTATCTGGATGGGATATATGTTACATATCTGCAACCATTGCCTACCTCGTCACTTAACATTGACTGGAGTATGAATAGATTAGCAGAAACCTGGGGACAGCCAAATTAAGATACTGATTACTTAGTTAGGTTCCAGTCAGTACTTTCGAGCATTGGCTAAAGATGTTTAGTGATGTGACTTATAACCGATTACAATGGTGCAGAGATCACTACATCTTGAACTACAATATTGTTTCATAATATTTGTTCTTCAAAATCAACTCTGTTGACTTCATCTCATTGTGTTATTATGGTATGACAACTTGTACTAATGAACTTCTTATTCCAGATCCTATATTGATTATAGCTGACTACTAATTGATTCGATAATCGTTATCAATTAATTTATTTTCAACTTTTGTATCCTTTAAACATAAATTTTTCCCATAATACGATCGAATAACGTTGAAAGCAAAGATTATCGTTTAAGTTCAAATTGTTACCAAAATCCATTTTATTTTGTTTCCTACATTTTCTCTCCCTCTTCCCCTCTTTCTTGTTTGTTAGATTTTCTGTTCTTGAAAATTATTCAATAATGGATAATTCGAGTATGATGGGAACTCATTTGACACGAAGTAACAGTTCACCACAACTATTATTAAATAATAATAATATTAGTAATAATAACAATAATGCCAACACTAACGGCATTAATGAAGGCTGTTTGCATTCTCAACGTATGAATTACAATCATCATGGTTGTTGGGATTATTACAATAATCTTAACAATAGAGTTTGCAGTAGTGGTAGTGTGGAAACTGCTCTTGCTGTAAATACAGAAGTTAGTGATCAAGAGTTTGGTCTCCCTTCATTAACAACGGCGACAGCGTCAACGGGAACAACAATAATAACTGGAAATATGATGGACTCATCGTCACAATTCACTGGAAATATGTATATGAATGCGAATTATGACAATCACCAAAGATATTCACACCCACATAGTAGTAGTAGTAATAATAATAATTCATTTCGATGGGACCAGTCACAGCAACAACAACAACCAGTTCCGGATTATGATCGTTGTATGATTTCCATACCGAATGTATCTGTACCACCGCTCCCATCTGTATTCTCTATGTCTACACAGAATTGTTTGAAATTTAATAATAGTAATAATAATAACCCACCTGTTTATCCAATGTTTAATTTACAAAATCTTGACAGTAATCGTTGGTTCTCGTCACCGTTATCTTCAGTTACAGCAACATCACTGCCGACAGTTGGACTACCAACGTCTATAACTACTAGTAATAATCTTGTTCATTCTACTTCAAACAATAGTAATAACCGATTCACAACAATTGATGATAGTCAGTTGATTGTAGGCAATAATATGAATAATAATAATAATATTTTATCATCAAATCAAAGTCCACAATATCGTCGATGCTTAGAAACATTAAAATTACGTCAAACTAGATTGGCTGTTGCATTGATTCGTGTCTCAAAATCACATATTAATCGATTAGATCAAATTGTACAAATTTGTAATCAAAATATTTATTCAGCTGTTAGTTTATTAGCTATTTCTCAACAGGTAAATAGTGGATATTTTTATCATGTTTAATATTACTTTTTCCACAGAAAATCATTCTTTTTCATGTGTACATAATACGGTTTGATATGCTTAGTAAAATCAATGAAACTATAATTTATGGACGACCTTTGAGCGAAACTGAAGTGACCTTGATAGTGTCTACCTAGTTACTAGAGCTAAATGAGGGTTATAAAGCAGTTTAAGGAATAAGGATTATGATTTACAGTTGATGGTTAGGGTTAGGAATTAGATTTAGGGTTCTCATTACGAACTGACATCAGTTACAATGCCAAAACTCTATTTAGCCAGATGAGTGAATGAAGTTCGCACCCAAATTTCAGACCTGTTATCGTAGATCTGATTGGTTCGTCCATAAATTATAGTCTTGCCGTAAAATCCTTAATTAGGATCTTAAAAAAAACTTGATTTATTAACACTTAGTGCAAAAAATGGAGAATATTTTGATAAAGGGAAATAAGATGTGAAGTAAGTACACTGTCTTTCCTGACATTATCCTAATCGTCCGTGTAAGTCTGTTAAAATCATCTCCATAAGTAATCTCCCAAATACACAGTTCTATCGCTAATCTCATATAGTATCAATTTGTCTATTGGAAAGTACAAGACATTGCACACATTCACATATCAATAAATAAGTTATGCATTCATTTCGTTGTTAATAAGTGGATTGAAATGCAGATCCATTACTACCACTACTAATTATTACTAAAGTTGTCTGATTGTTGCCAATGTGGAAATGTAGCCTAAAGTTTAAGGCGTCCAACTTTTGATTACTTTCATTTCTAGAATTGAATCTCACCTCGTTTACTAATTCTATTCATGTAACCAGCTTGTAGTATCACTAACCCTCATACTTATAGTGTAGCTAATACAATACTTAAGTACACACCAACTTGATGAATAAGTGTAAATCAATAACAGTTTTTAATAATAACAAATTTAATCAACTCGTTTTTTCCCGAAAATAATGCTTCAATTAAAAAGCTTACAGTATCTTTGTTAAAATTAGTTAATCAAAAAATAAATGACAATCTGTGATTATAAGCAAAGATGGATAGTCTCTAGCAGTGGAATTCAGTTTGACACGCGTTTCGCCCTATTTTGGACTCGTCAGCCGCTAGTCACTATCCATCTTTGCTTATCATGTATGTGAATTAATGCAATACGCACAGTATACACATATACCAATGAGAGATTGATCAATTACAGTCCTAAACATCAATCGGAAGATTCAAGTAAACAATATCAAGTGAATTTATATTTATGATTATGTTTCAAACTCATGATTGATTTGTGAATAAAATGATCGTTTTAGAGATTATATCTATAATGTCAAACAATCTTTTATTTAATTCGTATTTGTATTGGTTACTTGAATCTCCCCATCTTGTTGTGCTAACGAAGTATGGCAAATTGGACCGATGCATATATGTGCCTGGTCCTAGGTTGTAACTGAGTGACTGACTTGAATCTTCCCATTGATTTTTAAGACAAAGTTCTGGAGTGGATGTCAACTCTGAGATGCAGGTAAATTCAGCTAACGAGTCCCAAAATAGAACGTAACTCGTTTCCTGGTAGCCGGTGACCAATAATTGGCTCATACGCCATTTGTTCCTTCAGGATCGTGGAGTCCATGTGTACGATTGGTTTGGAATGAGGGTTTTCTAACTCCCCTATGTGGACTCTCTGTGTTCACCAACCCGGTTAAAGTGCCGGACATTCGCTTTTCGTCCTCTCAATTTCGTAAACAACAGTAATGTCTTGAGAAGGTAGTGAGAGTAGGACTTCTCTGGCAGAGGCTATATACACGTGGCCATGTGAGAGCATTTTGAAAGGGAAAGTGTACTCTCGGCCGTACCAGGGCATTTGGGGGCTATCTGTTTCATAAATACTAGGACTTGAATACTTAAGTATTTGATGAAACTTGTGAATAAAATCTATGGAGTGCTTGATGATTGTTTGTAAAAATAATTCACTAAACGAAACAACTCACCTTAGATATACCAAATGTTTCAGCAGAGGCTATAAAGATAGCAAAATATAATAGTAGGCAAGGATCTAAAATAGTCGATGGCGAATGAGTGCAGCCTTTTATGTGCGCGTGTGTGTGTATGGTTTCCAATCTAGAATAATTCACTATCCCAATCCTTGCTGATAAATTCAATTGGGGCAAAATATTGATACACAAATATTCTAATAAAATCTAAAATGAGTTAGAAGCCAAAAAGCCTGTTTGTTTCTAGGACTATTTCTAACAAGATAAACGAAGATATGATACGAGTGCGACAAAATAGAACCGAAGTTTGTGTATTTATTGGACGAACAATGTCCATATAAGATAATTCAATTGATATGCTTATCTTTGTAGTTATTTTGTAAAAATTTTATTACCATTATTATTACTATTATTATCTTTTTGGAATGTTTATTTATTTTCTCTTATCTGTCGTAAGGCCAGTAACAATTAAATTTTTTTTTCTTGGTTTCATTTTGTATTTTTCAGGTATTTGCAGAAGCAGTTGGTTGGAAATTAAGATCACCAGTTAATCGTAAACCTAATAATACCAATTTACTGGAATCTGCTTATAGTGAATGTGGTTGTTTGTTAAATTCAAATCCCTCACCTGGTTTATTGTTACCGACTACAACTAATCCAACAATTGAATCATTTTATACACGTGATCGTATATTTCTTATTAGTACTGCATTTCATTTAGCTTTAATAGTTGTTCTACGTACACTTAGCCGATCAGTACACTGGCGTCGACGTGAAATGTTAGCATGGGCAGTTACAACTGCTTTACATGTTGGTCCACCTGCTTGTTTATACTTAATTTATCATTGGTCATCTTATGTAAATCCAAGAGAGGCTGTTAGTTGGCTTGCTCCAGCTTTACTTACAGCTGTCGGTACATTAGATGTAAACACGTCAACTAATATTACTCCACGTATGTCAAAATCTTTGTCAACCAATAAACTTTGTCCTACTGATCAATCAAATCCGTCTACTATAGGCAACCCAATGTGTTTTGATCATAATTCACTATTCTTCGGTCTTTCTAATTGGGATGATGATTCTTTAAATGGTGGCTGTGCTAGTAGTGGTTTAATGATGAATATGAATCCTACACCTGATACAAATTATTCAATATGCCCAACATGGTATTCATTTTGTCCAACTTTATTTACTTCAAGAAGTCATAGTCATTCGATTATTATGGCGGCTCAACTACTTAACACTGCTGTGCCTTATTCAAAAGCATCACGTGAACAAATTATCAATGCTGTACGACGTATGGCATTGCAAGTAAGTTAATTTTAGTAACTTTCTATAAATATAGTTAATTTTTAGTTAAAATTACATAGAAACTTTATCTTGTATGTTTAAGCAGAGATATATGATAGCTAACCGTGGAATCTAAGACATGACTTTTGTTCTATTCAGGACTCATCGACTGGATGCACTTTCCAAACCAGAGTTGATGTTTACTCCGGGACTTGAACCCAGTATTATTCTCTCTGATGACCATCCCGTTATCCACGTGGCCACTAAGTTCAGACACGCATTGGTTTATATACATAAAGTAGTAGTTTGATTACTTGATTTTCAAACATCGGATTTCAGACTCAAACCCCATTCAAATCTGAGCATATTCTAACATCTACTGGGACTGCTATGATTTCCTTAAATCTGTTTACTTAAACAATTGGCAATAAGTAGATCAGTCCCTAATGTTGTTTTTATCGTATCAATCAATCGAGATGAATTTAATGTTCGAAAACAGCACAATATGTAACATCTTATTTGTTGTTTTGACACAAACATACATATATCATTCTTATGGAACTATCGTAAAATTTCATAGATGTTGCCTATTTTTTTAAATATATGACTCGTACATTCTATTTCGTTTTCGATTTTCTCTAACTCTTACAACATTTATCACTGAAAAATTATTGTACATTGCCACTCTACATTTTATTTTATGTCACTTAACTCCTTATTCTCTCGCCGTTTTTCGATTCTTCTACTAGTTCAATTCATCTTATCACAATAAATGTACCAGGATGTATTGTATTCTCCAATCAACTGACGAGTCCCAAAATAGATGAGGCTAATGGTTTTTTAAAGTGTATATGGTGATATTTTAGTAGTTAGAGTATCTCATTCAGTAGAATTCCTACTTCGCTTTACTTCAGTTTATAAGCAGTCAAGTAATATCACTTTTCTTGGTGCACATAATGTTGTAGCTCCTAGCACTTGGTAGATTTTCTTACATGACTTTAGTGTATATTTATATAAAAACCTTTAATGAGTGAATTATTAGTTCTTAGGATCGATAGTTACTATGTAATTATCATCATTTTTTTAATTTTTATTTTCACTACATTCTTATTTTCTTTGTATTGTTTTATGAGGTCATATCCATTAAGGATTTGGATTGTTTTAAAAAGTTTCTTAAATATAAAAAGAAAGATTCCATCATAACACAACTAATATAGTTTATTTCATTTTGCATATCTACTTTTATGAATCCGGTGTCCGTCTTGTGTGTTAATGAGGCATGGCAACTTGGACCGATGCATATATGTGACTGGTCCTACATTGTAGCTGACTGACTGACCGACAATAGTAGTATTAGTAGTTTCACTTCTAGATATTTTCTTCTTCTATGGAATAAATGTGGTAATGTGTAAAAAAAGTATAATACATAACGTTATCTAATACGGAGTAGTAGTAGTATGCTCACATCTTATTAAGCAGACATATATCTCATTTGTAATATAGACGGTGTAAATTTTTGTTAAAAAAAGTATCATACCTTAATTTTTTTGTACGTGTTAAGATTTTGTCCGCTTAAACTGTTGATACTTTCAAGATAATTCAATGAGTCAACATTCCTGATTTCATTACTGTCTGTAGTTAAACTTGGCATTAAAGTAATATTTTGCAGTTATATGAAGAACCCAACCCAAACATTAACACATTTTCATTTAAGGTGTTTGAGAAGTTTATGCAATTTATCAAAATAGTTGTCATTTCTATATTCTGAACCGATTAGAACTATTAAAGGGTTAGTTCTGAAGAGATAAGCTTAGATAGAACATCATTCAAAGTAACCAATCGTAGATCACAGTTGATTACAAGCTATGATTTCAATAATAGTATTTGAATCTAGGACCTTACAGTAGGTTACTATACTTCTTTGACATGAAAGCTATCGATCGATATATGGTCAATAGTCGTTGTAATGCTAGGGAACATGGTAACAGTTAGTGGCCATTGTCCATAGCTTATTGGCTCAATATGTCACTGAGTAACAATGAAATCAGAACAACTGCGGTCTTTTTGTTGCTTTCCAGCCGTTAATAATAACAAGACAAAAACCGATAGCACGATTATGACCCGGACCACTCGCGTCAGAATCCTCCCATAAACCTATCAAGAACACATTGCGACAGCTTCAGTTTTTCCTTACCCGATTTTCGATGTTGGCCAGTTATATTTAGCCGAAAACCGAAGCTCCTTTGCATTTGAATCTGATGATTTTATCTAATAGAAAATATCATCCTTGAAGGTTATTAATTCATTATTCTAAGTTTATTTCGTGATATTTAGAACTCATTTTGGAACCTTTCAACACTTAATCTTTTAGTTTTATTTTGAATACATATCAATCTAGTGTATTTATATTGTAATTCACAACTCATCGTTTCCGTTAGTTTAGATATCGTCTAGAGTATAAAATAATGTCTAAACTACTTATACAGATAGATAATTGCTAGTTTTGAATGAAATAAGTGACATCGTTATTTCATTTAATCTTATCCATGTTGATATTGTAGATCTGTATTGTTTTCTTTTCCATATTCAAGTACATTATTCAGAATGAACTAGTAAAGATCAACTAACTTCACATGAGTTGTTCTTCTTCAATTCTTTTCGTTCTTTCTTTTTTTGATGGAGTTTTATTCTCTGAGCTGGATGGTTTGGTCATGGAACTTTCATCGTTCTTCTGAAAGACATCAGCAGCAGCACAAACTTCGGATAGAAGTGAAGTGTTCGAATTTCTCCATATGCGTTTCACAACTTGTTTTGTACACCTCGATGGAGAAATTCGAACACTTCACACTTCTATCTGAAGTTTGTGCTGCTGATGATGTCGTTCAGAAAAAACGATGAAAGCTCCACGACCAAATCATCCACCTGAGCTACAAATCTTCTCCACCATTTCTTTTCTTTCTTACTGATATTAACTCAAACCAGAAAATATTTCTAAATTGTTAAGAAAGAGATATTGTATAAAATGAATTAATTGTACTACAACAAATAAAGAATACAATATATATATATATATATATATATATATATATATATATATATATATATATATATATATATATATATACTTACATAACATTATACTACTGTCACATGGATACTACGGCACAATCTTATTCAATATAAGCTATATATGTAACTAGACTTGTCACTCCCACTCATTCCATTTAAATTTCATTGGCTTATTTATTCTCTGACCTTGAATAATAATAATAATGTTTTATAACATTGTCATTTGTTATTATCTCTGATCAAGTATATCATAATGTAATATGATGAGTGTTAAGAATTTGTATTTTATTTATTTAATCACATGAATATTACCACAAGGGGGCCACCAGATAGAGATATACACCATACTTCATCATTCAATTTATGTGATGGTTGGAGTACTGTCCAGGTACTCAAACTGAAGTAGGTGGTTCTCTCAAAGGTCCACTCCCCGAGCAATTTTACTTATAGGTTTAATTTCCATGGTAGCCGGTGACCAACAATAGGTGTATACGCCATATTTATTAACACGGTTAATGCATCTGAAACTCTTTTCGTCCTCTGAATTTCGTAAACACCCCTACCATGAGAAGACAGTGAGTAGGATTTCCCTGATCAGTGGCTGTATACGCGTGAACATGTGTGAGTATTTCAAATGGGAGAACTGATATTCTCCAGGGCGTTTGGAGGCGAATAAGTAAATAATAGAGCTTAAATTATGGCGAAACTGTAATTTATGGGACGAACCAATCAGATTTACGATAACAGGTCATGTCATTCAAGGTCACTAACCATCGGTTGCTATCATCTCGCGGTCCCCAACCAGGTAGTCTACACATACCAACATGGCTCAGTTCACTTGTCAGTGACTTCATGGACTTGTGCCATGTTTTGGTCTGGCCGCCCCTTAATTTTTTCTAACCTACTCTTATACCACTGAACGTCGCACGTGAAGGCAGTCGGTCTACGCAACATTGAGATTTGCTAAAGTTGTTGAATTTCATACTTCACCTAATGGATTATTGACATTAGTTAGAAAATCAATGAAAATCAGAAAGCACTAGATAAGTGTTTTCAGTCAGTCAGTCAGCTACAACGTAGGACCAGGCACATATGTGCATCGGTCCAGGTTGCCATACCTCATTAGCACAGCAAGATGAACACCGGATTCATAGGAGTGGTTAGGTTAAAGGTGGTAATATATAGGAGAAAGATTGCAATTAGGATATAGTATAGGAATAAAGAATTAGTTAGTAGAAGGAAAGATATGAAGTGATTTTAATCTCTTAGTTTAAGGGAAGACGGGGAGTGTACACACCGACGCCATTTTGACCGATTCTGAGCCATGTCACCAAGAGTCCCCAACCGTTGGTTACGAAAGTCATGCGGACCCCAACCAAGTAGTCTGCATCTACCAACATAGCTCAGACTAGAAGTTAGTGACTTTAAGCACTGATGCCACGTTTTGGTTTGGCCGCCCCTAACTTTCTTTCAACCATCCCCTACACCGGTTAGCATTGCACGTCGCGGTAATCGGTGTTCAGGCATACGTAACACGGCCCAACCATCTCAGTCGATGATGATTCGCAACCTCATCAACTGACTTACCATCATTCTCTAATACCCTGCGTTTAACCTCACTATTACTTACCCGGTGATTCCAGCAGACGCCAGCAATATTTCTAAGGCATCTGTGGTCAAATACTAGTAGCTTACGAGTGTCTTCTACTCTTAAGGGCCATGTTTCGCTGCCTTAAAGTAAAACAGAACGAACTGCCGTGCAGTATACTCGTCCTTTTATTGATAGACGGATATCTCGCCTTCGCCAAAGGTGACGTAAGTTAGCAAAAGCTAAACGAGCTTTTCGAATCCGTGCTGAGATTTCGTCAGACACCAACCCATTAGGGCTGATCAGACTTCCAAGATAAGTAAAGTTATCAACGCGTATGACTACTTCACTCCCTATCCTTAGTTCAGTTGTACAGCCTCTGCCAGGGAAGTCCTACTCATTGCCTTCTCGTGGCATTACTGTTGTTTACGAAAATGAGAGGACGAAAAGCGAACGTCCGGCGCTTTAACCGGATCACAAACCAATGGTGCACATGGGCTCCAGTATCCTGCGGGAACAAATGGTGTATGAACCAATCGTTGGTCACCGGCTACCATGGGATTGCATCTCCTTGCGATGCTCCACTGACTTGTGGGTTAGACCATTAGGTCAAAGGTTCGGGGTGTGGCCCCCTAAGAAAACCACCTGCTTCGGTTTGGGCACCCGGTCAGTATCACAGCCCACACACGAATGATGAACTCTTTATGTCTATGGAAATTACTTTTCTCGCTTTGAAAAACAATTAATTGATTCAAATTATTATCATTACAATTATTGTCATTATTAATACTATTATTATTATTACTACTATTGTCATTATTATTATTATTTTCCACATTATTCATCCTCTTTTATACTTATACAGCGGCTCGTCTTTGGTGAAAATTCGACTGTATCTAAACGTTCTCGAGTCACTGTCCGGTTGAAAATTGTATGTTACCACTGAATACGAGGACTGAAGCAGTTTCTCTGAAACCACGTGCACCATTCAAACTGGCTGCCTTCAACGTTCGCACACTAGTGCAGGTCGGACAACAGATAGGGCTGGCTATGTCTTTGGAAAGTCTTAATTTTGATGTTTGTTGTCTATCCGAGACCCGTATTCAAGACTCTGGCGAAGTGCGCATATCCGGGGACCCTGTGGCATCTTCGTCTGGTCTTGCTGGCGTTGGTGTCGCACTAAGCGCTAGAGCTGAGGCAGCACTAGTCGATTGGATCCCCATTAACAGTCGGTTACGTGCTGTTAGATTAGAAAGTTCCATCAAAGTGAGAAGAAATCGACGTGAGAAACGATGTCTTTTCGTCAACTCCGCCTATGCCCCGACAGATTGCAGCCCGGATGCAATCAAGGATGAGTTTTACCACCAGTTATCTGTTCTTCTCCAGAAAGTACGTTCGACAGATATTGTAGTACTAGCCGGAGACTTGAATGCTCAGGTCGGGCGTCTAGACACAGAAGAGAATCGTTTAGGTGGCCGATGGGGACTCGTTGGTCGCAGGTCAGATAACGGAGACCGTCTACTGCAACTTTGCACAGACCACAACCTGTTTCTGGTTAGCACTAACTTTCGGCACAGTCATCGCCGATGTGCCACCTGGTGTCCTCCCTCTGCATCTCAAGCCTGGACTCAGATTGATCACATCGCGATCAGCTACCGCTGGCGTGGTTGTGTGCAAGACTGCCGCTCCTTTTGGAGTACCTATCTGGGCTCTGACGATGCCTTGGTCTGCGCCAATCTTGCTTTACTTTTCAGTGGACAACGAAGTGACCGCCATCAACGGATTGATATTAGCAAGCTGGTTGCAACTTCTGTTGCTAGTAAGTATCGAACCGAGCTAGCCTCTAGGCTAGCTACCACTCCACTGAAAAGTATAGATGAGCATTGGTTGCAATTGCATGACGCCATAAAAATGGCGGGTACAGTCAGTTGTGGGTTCGCGAAATATCCCGCTTATAAGCACTGGGTTTCTTCTGGTTCCTTACAACTCATTGAAGCCCGTCGGTCTACTCCGGGTGACCGTAAGTTTGACCACAAACGAAGGATGTTACATAAGGAAATTGGGCAAAGCTTGCGTAAGGACCGAAAAGCCTGGTGGTCGGAGCGTGCTAGTGAGCTGGAAGCAGCAGCTGCATCTGGTAACTACCGGAAGCTCTTCCAGCTCATCCGAGCCACTGGCAGCAAGAAGTCTGGTGTGAGCGAAACAATCTGCGAGGATGATGGGATGCCAATCACTAACATCCATCGACGTCTTGGACAATGGGCAGAATTTTTCGAAGGGCAGTTCAACTGGCCTGCTGCTCCGGCAACATCGGTCAGACTGTCCTGCCCTCCATGGCCGGTGACGACTGATCCACCAAATGAGGTGGAAGTCCGCAAGGAACTCCAACTCTTGAAGCGCTACAAATCACTTGGCCCAGATGACTTACCTCCGGCTCTTTTTAAAGATGGTGGTGACTTTTTGACTAAGGAATTGACGACGTTGTTTACAAAGGTTTGGGAACTAGAGAGTGTACCAACGTCATGGAATGAGTCGATAGTTGTCCCTATCTTTAAAAAGGGTTCACGTCGTTCCTGCAACAACTATCGGGAGATAAGTCTACTTCCGATTGCGTCCAAGCTATTGGCTTCCGTCATACTTCGTAGGTTGTTCAAAACCCGAGAAAGATTGACATGTGAGGAGCAGGCTGGGTTTCGTTTTGGTCGAGGATGTATTGATCATATCTTCACCCTCCGCCAAATGTTAGAACACCGCCATACTGATCAAAGGCCAACAATAGTAGTGTTTCTTGACATCAGGGCTGCCTTCGATTCGGTGGACAGGACTGTTCTCTGGGATTGTCTATTGAAGAAGGGTGTGCCTGAGAAGTTTATTAACATCCTAAAAGCCCTATATGAAAACACCTCAGGCAGAGTGAGGGCATACAACCACCTCTCTCCATTGTTCTATTCGAGCAGTGGGGTTAGACAGGGTTGCCCAATCTCACCATTCCACTTCAACTTTGCCATCGACGACATTTTGGAAACAGCTCTGATGGATGTAGGTAATGGTAGTTTAGATATTTTGCATGGAGAATAACTTTTTGACCTTGAGTATGCGGATGATATTGTCTTACTGTGAGATGATACCCAAGCCATGCAATCCACACTTAATCAGTTGGCAATCAGTGTCCGTAGGTATGGTATGTGCTTTGCACCTTCGAAGTGCAAAGTACTTCTACAAGACTGGCAGGATTCCAATCCTGTACTCACCCTGGATGGTGAGCTGATAGAAGTAGTCGAGAAGTTCGTGTATCTGGGTAGCTGCATAAGTGCTGGTGGGGATGTGAGTGATGAGATCAATGCACGTATAGTGAAAGCCAGAGCGGCTTATGCCAATCTGGACCACTTTTAGCGCCTTCGTGATGTTAGTCTGGCCGTAAAAGGTCGGATCTACAACGCGTCGGTGAGAGCAGTTTTGCTCTATGCTTGTGAAACCTGGTTTCTCCGAGTTGAGGACGTTAGACGACTTTCTGTATTCGATCATCGCTGTCTCCGAAGGATTGCTGACATTCAGTGGCAACGCCATGTCAGTAATGCTGAAGTTCGGCATCGTGTGTTCGGGCACAGAGATGATAATGCGATCGATGTCACCATTTTGAAACACCGACTTCGGTGGCTTGGACATGTTCTACGAATGTCGTCCCAGAGAATTCCACGTCGTGCATTATTTACCGACTCTGGGACTGGTTGGAAAAAGCGGAGAGGTGGTCAGTGCATGACATGTTGTCGTGGTATGAAAGAAAGCTGCAAAGGACTGGCTTGTGTCGGTCCTTCACGACTCCCTGGTTGGGGTCTGAAAGATGGTGCTAAACAGTGGCTAGAGACGTTATCAGATATGGCTCAGAATAGAAGCCAGTGGCGATCCTGCTGTAACCTTCTTTTACTTTCTTCATAAAAAGTGGTTGTGTCTCCCTTACCTGAAAGATTTCTTCTGATTGTACCTTTCCGTTCCCTCGTTACTACCACACTACCTTACACCAATCTCTTCGTTATTGTTCTCTTTTTCTTTTGCGCTCCTTAGTTTTTTTTCTATCTCTCTTCGAATTTTCATTGTTTTGTGTGGGTCATATATATTGGCGCTCTCCTGTACCAATATTCATGTGTTCAAATAATAATAATAATAAGTTCAGGTGTTGACGCAGACCAGACCTGAAGCAACAACTTGCATCTAGAGAGAGAGAAGCGCATTCCATACATTCTGGCATTGTTGCTTAGTGCTACCAGAAGACTCTGTATTTTGTCAGCGACTTCACTAAACAGGACTATGTCATCTGCGTATTCCAAGTCGATAAGTAGACCTGGAAGAAGATCAATACCCGAGGATTCAGTCGACGAGAGTGTTATTTCCATCAATAGGTCTATGATGAAGTTAAACAATAGTGGAGAAAGTGGACAGCCTTGACGGACACCACTTGAGGTTGCAAAAGCAGATGACAGTTCGCCATAAGCCCTGACTCAACTAGTAGTTTTGGAGTAAAGTGCTACACAAGGTTTATGTACTACTGAGGTACACCTTTCAATGACAGACACTGCCACAGAATCTCGCGGTCTACCGAGTCAAATACTGCTTTTAAGTCAAGAAAGACCACCATTGTCGGACGCCGATAAGTATGCCTTTGTTCTAGAATCTGACGAATGGTGAATATGTAGTCGATGCAGCCACGACCAGGTCTGAAGCCAGCTTGGCTCTCTCGTGTTTGCAGTTCACGAGTCTTAGTTAGCCGTTTGATAATTATCGAGGCTAGTATTTTAAATACAATATTTGTTAAACTAATCCCTCTGTGGTTGTCACAAGATGATTTTGACCCTCTCTTATATATTGGGACGATAAGTGATCATGACCAGTCAGATGGAATAACGTCTAACTCCCAGATCTTAGCTAAAATATTAGTCAACCTAATCGCTAAGTGTTTTATCTTAGTGTGGTTATGGACGCTTATTGCTAATCATAATGATTTGGACACTAGTGACTAATTGTGAACGGTTATTCTTAGAGTCTGTTAAACAATAACTACTTAAGTTCATTCACGTCGGAAATCAGTCAGTTACACATTAATCAGACTGGGAGATAGTTGTGCGCTTTTACGAATGAACTAAAGTTAAACAATTCAAAGCATTTTGGAAACTGACTCAATAGTCTAAGGATTCAGTACTTACTGCCAGAACTAGGTTTAATCTTCAGTGAGATCATGAATTCACACTGCTGACTCCTAAAATACTAAGATGAAACATCTTAGTTCTATTTCTTCTCGATTTGAAAATATGTGAAATAATCAATGTCTAGTCATGACCTTGGTTAACAAAGTGCAAAATTTATCTGATTGAAATCATGAGTCAATTGAAGCTAGATCACCATGAAAAACCTGGAAGCACTGAATGGCTCTTTTGTCCCAGTATGGGACTCATCAGCGGCGCGCATCCACGATCTCGAGCCTAGGCCCTATCAGTCTCGCGCCAGGCGCTTAACCAACTAGACCAGTGGAGTTCAACCAGGTCTGGTGTGAGATATCACCTCACTAAGGACAATGGTGTACAGTGGCGCAACTTCGTGGATTGGTTGAAGTTAGACATTAACACAGTCGGATGCCGGTTCAGTAGTCTAGTTGGTTAAGCGCCTGACGCGAGACTGATAGGTCCTGGGTCCGAACCTCGCGAGGTACGGGATCGTAGATGCGCACTGTCGAGGAGTCCTATACTAGGACGTCCAGTGCTTCCAGGTTTCCATGGTGGTCTCTCTTCAATTGACTCATGATTTCAATCTGTGAAATTTCTAAAATCTCCACAAAACCTCTTCTGGCACAAAATTTATTTCAATGTCCTGTAGTTTTCATCCATCATTTATTCTTTTTTTTTAACCCAACTATCTTGTGTTTCCTTTCTATTTCCTTCTTCAAATAATCAATAATCTTGACATCTTTTTTACTATTGATTTCTTGTTGTGTTAATCAGTATAAATTTGTCATAATATTTATTCTATAGTCCCATCTCTAATGGTTTATAACGAACTAAATTGTAATTCTAGTTTGTATTATTACTCTCTGATAGGCAGAGTCATTTCCACTTACACACACACACACACCCATAGATGTATTATTATTATTATTATTAATCATTCATCAAACAATACCTCTCTTTAAGTTATAAACATAGAATTAATGGAAACTTTGTTTATACTTCCAATACAGAAAGGAACCTTAAAATTGATTGATCGATTGAACAATCTATGTACTTTAAAGAATGAATGAATAATAATGTTGCTGTTGTCGATGATGATTCATCGGGTTTTTAATTATGTTTGTACACAGAAATTCTGCACACAAACACCATCAAAGTTATAAAAAGCAAACAAACAAATCTCTATATTCATCTGTCCCTATTAATAATATTATTGTGTTCTGTTCTGTTTTTTTCTTTTTGTATTGTTTTTCATGTGTAGTTATGTTTTAAACAAAGAAACGACCTTGTGTATCCAATCATTTAATGAAATGGGAAGCTATTGTTATGTTGGTTTTCTTTTTTTTGAAAAAAAATTCTCTCAATCTATACTTTTCTATTAAATAATTACCCCCTTTCTTTTATTTCCATGCTGTGCAAACATATGTATTTACCATACACACACGCACACAAAAGTGTGTGTATGTGTGTTCATAATATGCACTTTAATAATTATGTATCATTATCCGGTTACTATACTTAACTAACTACCATTGTTGCGATAAAAAAACACAACATGGATGCTTATTTTAAATATATACTACCTAACAGAATGAGTAATATTAACTACTGATATACATGATGGATAATTATGGAATCAGAAAAAATTGAAATGAGTTCATTATACTCTCTTTCCCTACACCTTTTTGATGTAATGTGTGGAAGGTTCTTGTGTTTCCCTTCTCATTTTGTTTTTTCTTTCAAATAAAGCGATTGTAGGTTTCTTTTTCTTTTTATGTATGTTTGTATCTATGAGGTATCTTATAAATTATGTAGGATTATTTTGAATCTGTTTGCATTTGATGGCTGAAGTTATCCTCTACGTTTTCAATATTCACCGGGTTTATTGTAACCAGGAAGTTCAACTATTTAGTGGATGTGTTTTGGATATTTGAATATAATTTCCACCATAGATTTTATTTTAGACAATTGCAATCATCTGTGATTGCTTGCGTTGTACGTGTCCATTGTAGCGCAGGTGATAAATTACTTGTAATATCCATCCGATGAGTAAAACGAAAAGAGGTAATCAATATTGTTAGTGAACATTGGAAAGCGTTCCTGTTAATCTTAACTCACGTATTTTCTCCTGTATATGTTATTGTTTATGTAGTGATTTGAGATACTTTCCTTGTTAAAAAAGATAGAAAGCAAAACAATCTCCACAATATTGTCATTATTCTTTATGATGATGTATGTTGTCTATTTCCTGGGCTTCATTATTTCTATATGTAAATAAATTGTACTTTTCAATTACTCAGTTAAAAGCCCCTCAATGCCCTGGTATGGCCGAGAGAGTGGGGTAGGCCCACCCTCCCTCTCGAAATGCTCTCACACTGCCACGCGTATATACAGCCTCTGCCAGAAAAGTCCTACTCACTGCCTTCTCGTGGCGGTGTTGTTTACGAAAATGGGAGGACGAAAAGCGAATGTCCAGTACTTTAACTGGATCCCAAATCAGTGGTGCACATGGGCTCCAGCATCCTGCGGGAACAAATGGCGTTGTTGGTCACTGGCTACTACGGGACTACATCTCCTCACGATGCTCCACTGCCTTGTGGATCAGACCTTCATGTCGAAGGCTCCGGGTGTGGCCCCCTAAGAAGACCACCTGCTTCGGTCTGGGGACCCGGGCAGTATCATAGCCCTCACACAAAGGAGTGGCGCATATATATTTGGTGCCCTCTTATACCAATATTTATGTGTTCAAATAAATAAACAATAAACTCAGTAAAGAGGTTTACATGCTATTCGTTTCCCATCAGATTAGTTATATTATTACTTATGTCTCATTAATATTGAAAGTTTTTTTATTGCTTTCTAGAAACCTTTCTTGTTGTCGTTGTTGTTGAATTGTGTCGTGATCCCACCCCCACCTCACCCCCACATACACAAAAAAAAGAATCTACCATTAAGCTTAAAAAGATTATGTCAAATTAATCAAGATCAAGGAAGTATGTTTAAGGTCATGAGAAAAAAATCTTCAACTAACATATTAACTATCTCAGTTGTAACAAAGAGAGAAAGAGAGAGAGTGAGAGAGATCACATCATGAAATACTTACAAACTATTAAATTGTTAAAAACATAAAACATTATCTCATGTTATTGTGACTCAGTGATGTACCATCCATAACAATGTTTAATAAGTTTAGGATCAAAGTTTAAAATTACAAATAATGTGATATACAATTTCACAATTAAAGTTTAATGTATTATAATGAGCTAACCCTAAATTCTAATTATTAAGCTTTAAAAACATGTACATAAATTCACTATTATGGCTGTTGTGACTTTAAGTTGGGTCGATTTTTACCCTGTGCTAATTGTTGTGTCCTTGACTGAAAAAACTAGAGAGCAGCGTATTTATCGACCGATTCAATGACACGTAAACACGTACGAACGTAATGGACGATCTAGAGTTACGATTGGCCCTGATTCCCTGTCTATCCCAGCCAGTCGAGTCCAGAACACAAATTTCAGCCTCTGAGTTATGAATCATTGTATTTCAGACATACTCTATTTATATACTAACCAAACATACCACATCGTACCATAAAAATAGAAAACAACATTTTGTACCATATTCAACAAGTGGACAGATATCGACCAGTAGGAAATGTCCATTTAAAGTCCAAGGACACCATTGGACTTGACATGATAATTATTGGTCTATCCTTCGCATCCACAACAATGGCCGAAGATGCAAAGAGTCAGTTCCCCTTCTCCAAATGCTCTTACTGATTGCATTCTCGTGGCATGGGTGTTGTTTATGAAACTGAAAGGACGAAAAGTGGAATGTCCAACGCTTTAACCGGGTTGATGGTTAGAGAGGATCTCTGTAGGGGGGAGTTTGGAAACCCTGATTCCAAACCAATGATGCACATATAGGGTCTAGGATCTTAAAGGAAGAAATGGCGTATGAACCTACTTTTGGTCACTGAAATCGTGTGACAAATTATACCACATATATATTTGGTGCCCCCTTACAAAAGTCCATTAATCATGTAAAAATACGATATTCTGTAGAACTAATAATGATTTATTGAAATTTCTTCAATAAATATCTATATTCTTATCATAATTACTTTCTCTTTCTCTCTCGTTTTTCAGGCTGCAGCTAAAGATCCAATTAATTGTTCATTACCTGCATTAAATTTATCAGTGAAAGATCCAATTGCTTTTGATGCAATTTATCGTCTTGTATTGAATTCCGCTGAATCTGGTGGTCTTGGACCAATTCAATTATTTTCATTAGCACGTTATATGGATAATTGTGGTTGGACATGGAGAGCATTTCCTTTTGCACTACATGCTACACGATTATTTGTTTTGTCAACAACTCAGGTAAAAAATAAAATTGTTAGTATGGGATGCTTTTTTGGAAATTATTGTTTTACAGCTTATATCATGAGCTGAATTTCGTTAGATAAGCACTGAATCACTAGGCAGTTTTTTCGTCCTACTAAGCTACTCCACAACAGTGTTCATCGTCGAATCCTCCAGGTCGTATGTGACCTACCTTAAGCAGTTGTACTTTGGGCACTGCGGTCACGCTTTCAGGTTACTAAGACCACTTCTAACCCAATCTCCTTTTCAGGTACCTCCAGAAGAACTGGAAAGTGATAATTGCCTTTCATACCTACAACAGCACTCAAGGTCACTGACATCTAGAAACTATATGCTATTATTCCGTTCTTCCTCTAGTGTAAATTATCCTTTTTATGTTATTTTTCTAATACTATGAAAGTATCATCTATACCGCAACAGTGTTACATGACTGATTGTGTTTTTAAGTTGTCCATTTTCCAGGTTTTAAAAAAACATCTGCCAGTTTAGGGCCCGATAGTGACCTCATGGCTACCCCATCTAATTGTCTATAGTATTCATAGTTAAATAGTCAGTGGACATTTATCGTGTATCTAAGATCTAACAGTTTATTACGCATGTGGGAATTAAGGTTTCTATGCACCTCTGTTATTTCATTACAAATGAATGATTTCAAATAAGGGAATGTTAGTGAATAAGGACGATATATCTAGTGATATCATGAAGTTATTCTTAACCAACGTATCTTTTTTTAGATTATCAACAAAATCAAAAGTCCTTGATACTGTGCTTAACAATTTCTTTAGGCGATGTTTTATGGTGTAGGAGTACGTTGAAAGAAATCTAACAACAGCCAGACCAAAATATGGCACGAATCCATGAAGTCACTGACAAGTGGACTGAGCCATGTTGATAGTTGTAAACTACTTGATTGGGATCCACGATATGATAGTAACTGATGGTTAGAGACCTTGAATGGAATGGCTCAAAATCGTTTGCAATGGTGTGCGCGGGTGCATCTACTCTTTGTGTTCTCCCAAATTCCAATCTTCTGAATTATTTATGTCCCCTTTTTCTCTTCCCAAGTCTATTTCAATGGATTATACTTCTTGAATAACATTTTCAAACCCTAATCTTTCCGAATACTGCTTATACTCTTACTACCTCTACTACTATGGGATTTGAATCGACAACTGCATCTCTGTGCTAATGTGGTGTAGCAACTCGAACTGATGTACGTAAGAAGTTCGACGTTGTTACTGACTGTTTATACGACAGTTTGTTAAGTTAATAATGACTAGAATTAACCATATTCAATTATTTTCCTACTTTTGATATTTCTTTAAATATGTATATTTTATCTACAATATTTAAAGGAAAGTCATCCAGTTGGTAATGATGTATTATGGGCATGTCTTTTGGGGCATCGACTTGGTCCAGGAGCATTACAAGAAATATTAAATCATGTTATACGTAATATACATTGTCCAACCTTATTGACAGATATTCTACATCGTTGTCGATCTATACCATGTGGAATTCATTTAAATTCGACAAATTGTAATTTAAATATGAATAATAACAACAATAATAATATAAATGGAGTAAATTCATCACCATCAGTTATGATGAATAACAATATGAC
>OX104024.1:4075489-4148624 GCA_944470205.2 Schistosoma margrebowiei
CCCATTCGAGAATTATTCCATGAAAGTGTCCACGAATGGTTCACCGAAGAGTATTACAAATTTATATGATTCAATTACTTTTTCTTTTTTTTCCTAAATCCTCTTTCAAACTAACTAAGCAATGATAATGTACTCATAAAACTAACACATAATCGTTAATAATATTAACCTCTTTGTTATTCTTTCTTGGGAGAAAGATAAAAAAGCAACATTAAAATTTATGTATTAAAAACATATTGTGTGATTTAAACAATTGGTGAGACTATAATTTATGGACGACGTTTGAGAGACGTAGAAGTGACCTTGAGAGTGTTTACCTACTTAATAGGGCTAAATGTGGGTTGTGAAGCAGTTTGAAGAATAACGATTATGATTCAGAGTTAATGGTTAGGATTAGGAATTAGATTTACGGTTTTTCATCATGAACTGACATAAACTAAAATGCCAGAACACTATTCGGCCAAATGGATGAGTAAATTTTGCGCCATGATAAAACACCTGTTATGCTAAATCTGATTAGTTCGTCCCATAAATTACAGTCTCGCCATAATTTAAGCTCTATTATTTACTTATTCGCCCACAAACACCCTGGAAAGTGTCAGCTCTCCCATTCGAAATACTTACACATGTTCACGCGTATACAGCCACTGATCAGTGAAATCCTACTCACTGTATTCTCGTAGTAGGGGGGTGTTGTTTACGAAATCAAAAGGACGAAAAGCGAGTTTCTGATGTATTAACCGTGCTAATGAATATAGCGTGTACACCTATGGTTGGTCACCGGCTAGTATGGAAACTAGATCTATCAGTAAAAGTGCTCGGGGAGTAGACCTCTAAGAAAGAAAACCACCTACTTCACTTTGGGCACCTGGACAGTACTCCAACTATCACACAAATTGAATGATGAAGTATGGTGCATATCCTTATCTGCTGCCCTTGTGGTAATATTCATGTGTTTAAATAAATAAAATAAAAAATTCTTATTACTCATCATATTACATTATGATATACTTGATCAGAGATAATAACAGATGATAATGTGATAAAACTTATTATTATTATTATTCAAGGTCAAAGAATAAATGAACCAATGAAATTTAAATGGAATGAATAGAAGTGACAAGTTTAGTTACATATATAGTTTATATTGAATAAGATTGTGCTGTAGTACCCATGTGACAGTAGTATAATGTTATGTAAGTACAGATATACATAGGAGAAATAAATGAACTCTCGTGATGAATTTACCTCCGGCAATCATTATAAATTGTAGTCATTATTTGTTGTAGTACAATTAATTCATTTTATATGTTATCTCTTTCTTAACAATTTAGAAATTATTTTCTGGTTTGAGTCAATATCAGTAAGAAAGAAAAGAGATAGTGGAGAAGATTTGTAGCTCAGATGGATGATTTTGATGGAGTTTTATTCTCTGAGCTGGATGATTTGGTCGTGGAGCTTTCATCGTTCTTCTGAACGAAATCATCAGCACAAACTTTAAATAGAAGTGAAGTGTTCGAATTTCTCCGTCAATGTGTACAGAACAAGCTGTGAAACGCATATGGATGATGTTTTCTATGAGATAAAATCATTAGACTCGAATGCAGAGAAGCTTCGGTTTCCGGCTAAATGTATCTGCCCAACATCAAAAACCGGGTAAGGAAAAACTGAGGCTGTCGCAATGTGTTCTTGATAGGCTTATGGATGGATTCTGACGCTAGTGGTCAAGATCATAGTCATGCTATCGGTTTTTATATTGTTTTTATTAACTGCTGGAAGGCAACAAAAAGACCGCAGTTGTTCTGATTTCATCTTTACTCAGTGACAGATTTAGTGAATAAGCTATGGACAATGGCCACTAACTGTTACCGTGTTCCCTGGCATTACAATGACTATAGATCGATAGATAGATTTTATGTCAAAGAAGTACAGAAACTTACTGAAAGGTCCTAGATTCAAATACTATTATTGAAATTATAACTTAGAATCTACTGTGATCTACGATTGGTCACTTTGAATGATGTTCTATCTAAGCTTATCTCTTTAGAGCTAAGCCTTTAATAGTTCTAATTGGTTCAGAATATAGAAATGACAACGATTTTGATAAATTGCATAGACTTCTGAAACACCTTGAATGAAAATGTGTTAATGTTTGGGTTGTGTTCTCTTCATATAAATGCGAAATGTTACTTTAGAACGCTTTAAAGATAATGCCAAGTTTAGCTACAGACAGTAATGAATTGAAAGTATCTTGAAAGTATCAACAGTTTAAGCGGACAAAATCTTAACAAGTACAAAAAAAAATTAAGGTATGATACATTTTCATTTTTAAACAAAAATTTACACCGTCTATATTACATATGAGATATATGTTTGCCTAATAAGATGTGAGCATACTACTACTCCGTATTAGATAACGTTTTGTATTATACTTTTTTTTACACATTACCACATCTATTCCATAAAAGAAGAAAATATATATACGTGAAACTACTAATACTACTATTGTCAGTCAGTCAGCTACAACGTAGGATCAGTCACATATATGCATCGGTCCAAGTTGCCATACCTCATTAACACAACAAGATGGACACCGGATTCATAAAAGTAGATATGCAAAATGAAATAAACTATATTAGTTGTGTTGTTATGATGAAATCTTTCTTTTTATATTTAAGAAACTTTTTAAAACAATTCAAATCCTTAATGGATATGACCTCATAAAACTTTACAAAGAAGATAAGAATGTAATGAAAATAAAAATAATAAGAAATAATGATAATTACATAGTAACTATCGATCCTAAGGACTAATAATTCACTCATTAAAGGTTTTTATATAAATATACACACTAAAGTCATGTAAGAAGATCTACCAAGTGCTAGGAGCTACAACATTATGTGCACCAAGAGAAGTGATATTACTTGACTGGTTAAATTGAAATAGAGTGAAGCAGAATTCTACTGAATGAGATAGTCTAACTACTAAGATATCACTACATACACTTTAAAAAAACCATTAGCCTCATCTATTTTTGGACTCGTCAGTTGATTGGAGAATACAATACATCCTGGTACATTTATTGTGATAAGATGAATTGAACTAGTAGAAGAATCGAAAAACGGCGAGAGGATAAGGAGTTAAATGACATAAAATAAAATGTAGAGTGGCAGTGTATAATAATTTTTCAGTGATAAATGTTGTAAGAGTTAGAGAAAATCGAAAACGAAATAGAATGTACGAATCATATATAAAAAAAACAGGCAACTCCTATGAAATTTTACAATAGTACTTTTATGAATCCGGTGTTCATCTTGTTGTGTTAACGAGGTATGGCAACTTGAACCGATGCATATATGTGCCTGGTCCTACGTTGTAGCTGACTGACTGACTGAGTTCCATAAGAATGATATATGTATGTTTGTATCAAAACAACAAACAAGATGTTACATATTGTGCTGGTTTCGAATATTAAATTCATCTCGATTGATTGAAGGGTCGATACGATAACAGTTACATTAGGGACTGATCTACTTATTGCCAATTGTTTAAGTAAACAAATTTAAGACAACCATAGCAGTACCAATAGATGTCATAATATGCTCAGGTTTGAATGGGGTCTGAGTCGGAAATCCGATGTTTGAAAATCAAGTAATCTAACTACTACTTTATGTATATAAGCCAATGCGTATCTGAACTTAGTGGCCACGCGGATAACGGGACGGTCATCGGAGAGAACAATACTGGGTTCAAGTCCCGGAGTAAATATCAACTCTTTGGTTTGGAAAGTGCATCCAGCCGATGAGTCCTGAGTAGGACGAAACCCGTGTCTTAGATTCCTCTTTTAGCTATCATATATTTCTGCATAAACATACGAGATAAAGTTTCTATGTAATTTTAACTAAAAATTAACTATATTTATAGAAAGTTACTAAAATTAACTTACTTGCAATGCCATATGTCGTACAGCATTGGTAATTTGTTCACGTGATGCTTTTGAGTAAGGCACAGCAGTGTTAAGTAGTTGAGCCGCCATAATAATCGAATGGCTATGACTTCTTGAAGTAAATGAAGTTGGACAAAATGAATACCATGTTGGGCATATTGAATAATTTGTATCAGGTGTAGGATTCATATTCATCATTAAACCACTACTTGCACAACCACCATTTAAAGAATCATCATCCCAATTAGAAAGACCGAAGAATAGTGAAGAATGATCAAAACACATTGGATTGTCTATAGTAGACGGATTCGCTTGATCAGTAGGACAAAGTTTATTGGTTGACAAAGATTTCGACATACGTGGAGTAATATTAGTTGGTGTGTTTACATCTAATGTACCGACAGCTGTAAGTAAAGCTGGAGCAAGCCAACTAACAGCCTCTCTTGGATTTACATAAGATGACCAATGATAAATTAAGTATAAACAAGCAGGTGGACCAACATGTAAAGCAGTTGTAACTGCCCATGCTAACATTTCACGTCGACGCCAGTGTACTGATCGGCTAAGTGTACGTAGAACAACTATTAAAGCTAAATGAAATGCAGTACTAATAAGAAATATACGATCACGTGTATAAAGTGATTCAATTGTTGGATTAGTTGCAGTCGGTAACAATAAACCAGGTGGAGGATTAGAATTTAACAAACAACCACATTCACTATAAGCAGATTCTAGTAAATTGGTATTATTAGGTTTACGATTAACTGGTGATCTTAATTTCCAACCAACTGCTTCTGCAAATACCTGAAAAATACAAAATGGAACCAAGAAAAGAAATTTTTTTATTGTTACTGGCCTTACGACAGATAAGAGAAAATAAATAAATAAACATTCCAAGAAGATAATAATAGTAATAAAATTTTCAAAAAATAACTACAAAGATAAGCACATCAATTGAATTATCTTATATGGATGTTGTTTGTCCATTAAATACACAAACTTCAGTTCTATTTTGCCGCACTTTTATCATATTTTCGTTTAGATTGTTAGAAATAGTCCTAGAAACAAATAGGTTTTTTAGCTTCTAACTCATTTTAGATTTTTTAAAAATATTTGTATACCAATATTTTCCCCCCAATTGAATTTATCAGCAAGGATTGATATAGTGAATTATTCTAGATTGGAAACCATACACACACACAAACACAAACAAAAGACTGCACTCATTCGCTAGATCGACGATTTTCGATCCTTGCCTACAATTATATTTTGCTATCTTCATAGCACTTGTTGAAACATTTAGTGTATCTAAGGAGAGTTGTTTCCTTTAGGGAATTATCTTTACAGATAATCATCAAGCACTCCATAGATTTTATTCACAAGTTTCATCAAATACTTTAGTATTCAAGTCCTAGTATTTATGAAACAGATAGCCCCCAAATGCCCTGGTACAGCCGAAAGTGGGGAGAGTCCGCTCCCCCTCTCTAAATGCTCCCACATGGCCACTTGCATACAACCACTGACAGGGAAGTCCTACTCAGGGCATTTTCGTGACGGGGATGTTGTTTACGAAATTGAGAGGACGAAAAGAGAACGTCCAGCGATTTAACCGGGTTGGTGGACATGGAGAGTACACATAGGGGAGATGGAAAACCCTGATTCCAAACAAATGGTGCACATGGGCTCCAGGATCCTGAAGGGAAAAATGGGGTATGAACTAATCGTTAGTCACCGGCTTCCATGGGACTACATCTCCTTACGATGCTCCACTGCCTTGTGGATCAGACCTTCAGGTCGAAGGCTCCGGATGTGGTCCCCTAAGAAAACCACCTACTTCGGTTTGGGCACCCGGCCAGTATCACAGCCTTCACACATATCAAATGATATCTGTGTGACGCATATGTATTTGGTAACTCCTTGTACCAATATCTGTGTTAAAATAAATAAATAAATAAATGAAACAGATGACAATGTGCCAGAAAAAGTACTACTAACGAATGAATGTAAAGCTTATTTGCCACATGTACACATGTGTTTATTACACTGGTAATACTAACCACAGCTGCTTAGATTGTAAGAAGTGGAAGAAAAAAACATTGAAAAAGTGAACATTCAATACAGATAGAAAGTTAACTGGTCAAATTACCGAATAAACAGTGACTTAACAAAAAAGCGCATAGATAGTATACAAAGAAATAAAATGATAAAATCCAATGAAAATCAATTTTCTGTTTATAACAGTTTGATGTACTAACGATTATTGAATAGGATACTTACACAAAACACATGAACGTATACGTCTAATTTTTATTTATTTAAAGAAAATGACTGATAAAAGAAAATGAAGGATTATAAGAACAGATGAATGATCGCCTGGCAGTGGAATCCAGGAAACGCGTTACGTACTATTTCGAAACTCGTCAGCTGAATTTACCTGCATCTCAGAGTTGACGTCCACTCCAGGACTTTGTCTCAAACATCAATTAGGAAGATTCAAGTCAGTCAATCAGCTACAACCTAGGACCAGGCACATATATGTATCGATCCTAGTTGCCATACCTCATTAGCACAACAAGATGGGGAGATTCAAGTAACCAATACAAATATGAATTAAATAAAAGCAATGCATGAGTTTGAATCATAATCATAGATCTAAATTCACTTCATATTGTTTACTTGAATCTTCCGATTGATGTTTAGGACTGTAATTAATCAGTCTCTCATTGGTATATGTGTATACTGTGCGTATTGTCTTAATTCACATGCATTATAAGCAAAGATGAATAGTGGCTAGCAGCTGATGAGTCCCAAATGGGACGAAACGCGCGTCAAACTGGATTCCACTGCTAGAGACTATCCATCTTTGCTTATAATCATAGACTGTCATTTATTTTTTGATAAACTAATTTTAACAAAGATACTGTTAACTTTTCGAAAAAAACACAATTAAATAATCATGTTTTACGAGTTGATTAAAGTTGTTATTATTAAAAACTGTTATTGATTCACACTTATTCATCAATTTGGTGTGTACTTAAGTATTGTATTAGCTACACTATAAGTATGAGGGGTTAGTGATACTACAAGCTGGTTACCTGAATAGAATTAGTAAACGAGGTGAGGTTCAATCCTAGCAATGAAAGTAATCAAAAGTTGGACACCTTAAACTTTAAGCTACATTTCCACATTGGCAACAATCAGATAACTTTAGTAATATTATTAGTAGTGGTAGTAATCGATCTTCAAAAAACAATCTGTATTTCAATCCACTTATTAACAACGAAATGAATGTATAACTTATTTGTTGATATGTGAATGTGTGCAATGTCTTGTACTTTCCAATAGGCAGATTGATACTATATAAAATTAGTGATAGAACTGTGTATTTGGGAGATTACTTATGGAGACAATTTTAACAGACTTACACGGACGATTAGGATAATGTCAGGAAAGATAGTGTACTTACTTCACATCTTATTTCTCTTTATCAAAATATTCTCCATTTTTTGAACTAAGTGTTAATAAATCAAGTTTTTTTAGGATCTTAATTAAGGATTTTACGGCAAGACTATAATTTATGGATAAACTAATCAGATCTACGATAACAGGTCTGAAATTTTGGCGCGAACTTCATTCACCTATCTGGCTAAATAGAGTTTTGGTATTGTAACTGATATCAGTTCGTAATGAGAACCCTAAATCTAAGTCCTAACCCTAACCATCAACTGTAAATCATAATCCTTATTCCTTAAACTAGGTAGACACTATCAAGGTCACTTCAGTTTCGCTCAAAGGTCGTCCATAAATTATAGTTTCACCGATTTTACTAAACATATCAAACCGTATTATTTACACATGAAAGAGAATGATTTTTTGTGGAAAAAGTAATATAAAACATGATTAAAATATCCACTATTTACCTGTTGAGAAATAGCTAGTAAACTAACAGCTGAATGAATATTTTGATTACAAATTTGTACAATTTGATCTAATCGATGTATATGCGATTTTGAGACACGAATCAATGCAACAGCCAATCTAGTTTGACGTAATTTCAGTGTTTCTAAGCATCGACGATATTGTGGATTTTGATTTGATGCTAAAATATTATTAGTATTATTATTGATATTATTGCCTATAATCAACTGACTATCATCGATTGTTGCGAATCGGTTATTACTATTGTTTAAAGTAGAATGAACAGGATTATTACTAGTAGTCATAGACGTTGGTAGTCCAACTGTCGGCGGTGATGTTGGTGTAACTGAAGATAACGGTGACGAGAACCAACGATTACTGTCAAGATTTTGTGAATTAAACATTGGATAAACAGGTGGATTATTATTATTACTATTATTAAATTTCAAACAATTCTGTGTAGACATAGAGAATACAGATGGGAGCGGTGGTACAGATACATTCGGTATGGAAATCATACAACGATCATAATCTGGAACTGGTTGTTGTTGTTGTGACTGATCCCATCGAAATGAATTATTATTATTACTACTAATACTATGTGGGTGTGAATATCTTTGATGATTGTCGTAATTTGCATTCATATACATATTACCAGTGAATTGTGACGATGAGTCCATCATATTTCCAGTTATTATTGTTGTTCCCGTTGACGCTGTCGCCGTTGTTAATGAAGGGAGACCAAACTCTTGATCACTAACTTCTGTATTTACAGCAAGAGCAGTTTCCACACTACCATTACCACTACCACCACTGCAAACTCTATTGTTAAGATTATTGTAATAATCCCAACAACCATGATGATTGTAATTCATACGTTGAGAATGCAAACAGCCTTGATTAATGCCGTTAGTATTGACATTATTGTTATTATTACTAATATTATTATTATTTAATAATAGTTGCGGTGAACTGTTACTTCGTGTCAAATGAGTTCCCATCATACTCGAATTATCCATTAATGAATAATTTTCAAGAACAGAAAATCTAACAAACAAGGAAGAGGGGGAGATGGGGAGAAAATGTAGGAAACAAAATTAAAAAACATATATATACATGAATAAAATTTGAGCAATAAGAAAATGGATACTGGTAAAAATTTGAACTTAAACAATAATCTTTACTTTCAACGTTATTCGATCGTATGTATGAGGAAATTTTATGTTTAAAGGATACAAAAGTTGAAAATAAATTAATTGATAACGATTATCTAATCAATTAGTAGTCAGCTATAATCAATATAGGATCTGGAATAGAAGTTCTTTAGTACAAGTTGTCATACCATAATAGCACAATGAGATGAAGTCAATAGAGTTGATTTTGGGGAATAAATATTATGAAACAATATTGTAGTTCAAGATGTAGTGATCTCTGCACCATTGTAATTGGTTCTAAGTCAGATCACTAAACATCTTCAACCAATGCTCGAAAGTACCAACTAGAACCCAACTAAGTAATCAGTATCTTAATTTGGCTGTCCCTAGGTTTCTGCTAACCTATTCATACTCCAGTCAACATTAAGTGACGAGGTAGACAATGGTTGCAGATATGTAACATATATCCCATCTAGATAGAATATCAACTCATTACATACAATTATCACCTGTGTATTACACTGTATAACTTATGAAGTAACATGGTTGATAGCTTCATAACATTACATTTTTTTAAAACTGAGTATTTCATGTAAGATGCACATACACACACAAGCATACAAAACGACGAACGGTATCTTAGTGAAAAGAAGCAATTAATTTCAGGTGAGAAACTAGTTTTGACTAGTTAAATCAACGTCATTTGATAGAATATCATTAACTCTCAACAACAATAATAATAAATATTGAACTAATCACATCCAGTATTTTATAAGCCCCATATATCAGTACAAGGGGAATCGGGGAAATTGTAGGATTCTCATAGTTTAAATCAAAAGTTGATTTTAGTTAGACCACTGTTCAAAACCTGAGAAGACTGGGCAACTGTTTCGTTATAGTATGAGACTTTTCAACAGTGTTCGTCAATTATCCTGAACATGAGACCTAGAGTATCGCGCGAGAGCGCTTACATTCTAAAACATTAAGCCGGTATCCCACGGTATTAATAATTAACTTCAATTAAGACAGCGAACAACCTTTATCCATTGACTGGAGAGTTATATACTAGAAAGAAACAACCGTCCAGTGCTTCCATGTTTCTACAATGTTAATCTAACTAAGATCAGTTAGTGATAAAATTCTACATATGTTTAATAATTACAGATATTTTTTTTCTTACATATAATTAACACTTACCTCATTGCTCTTGTCACTAATGTAAATACCATATCATCAATACGAATTGAGGAAATATTATTATTATTGGTACTACTACTATTACAACTACTGTTACTACTACTTCCACCATTATTGTTATTATTAAACGGGTTTGTCCAACATGTGTTGAATGAAACTAATTGATTGATTTTTTGTGTATCCAATAAATAATTTAATACAAATTCAGCGACAGAATGAACTGGATAAGTATCCGAATGAACAATTATACCAAGTGATGACCACCACCATAGATTCATCAATGCAGTGGAATGATAATCAAATTTATTTAATATACGTAATGATGATGATGATGACAAAGACGATGGGGATGTTGATGATGTTATGGTTGGGCCTAATAATTGGCAAAGAATTTCACACATTGTTAATGCAGTAGTGACATCTTTTGGTATTGTATTTAATAAAGTTAACAGACGTGTTTCTTGATGTTGACAGGCTAATAATCGACTAATTGATCCAACAAGACGACGTTGTTGAAACAAACTTAGCAAACTGATCTGAAAAGAAGGTAAAGAAGAAACATAGAAAAAATATACGATAATTACATTCTACATTTTTCAGCAGGGGTTAAAAAAATAATAGACTTTGACTCAAAAACAAAGACAACATTTGCTGTTTAGACCAAGAGATGCGTTACAATGAGATAATGATGTTATCAAAGAAACACTTCAATAAACATATACTTTCCTTTCAGGAAAGGAGAGAGGACAATTTCGACAACAATTCAGTTTTCTAGTATGTGATATAATGGATAATGAAGATAATTAAAAGAAAAAGGGGGAGAAATATTTCACATTTGAATATCAAAAAGAAAGAGACTTTTCAGTTAAGAAATCCCTATTTACTACTAAGCATTTCTCTTCTTCTTCTTCATCGTTCAAATTGTTTCAGTGAATCAATCAATGCTACACACGATCATATAGTTTTGATTAACCAACCTCCCAATATCAGTCGGTTATAATTGATACGATGGACTTAAAATAAATGTAACCAATATCACACATTTCATTTCATACATTAACAAATACAAAAGGTAAAAGTATAAAGATGAAGAATATAAAAATAAAGGAGACCGAGTCAACTCCAATAGAAAATTGACTATTGACAAAATACATTGAATAATGAAGCAATTATTAAGTCATTGAAAATAATGTTGTATCGTGATTAGATGGTGGTTGGAGGTAGTCGACAGGACTAATAAGGACTAGACACGTATGACATTGATCACCATCCAGTGATCAATCAATTGTAATGTTGTATCGTGTTACGCTTAAACATCTAGCTGATAAAGGAGTAGAAAAAGACAAGAATAAGAACTTCGTTGTTACTATTGTTCGTTTAATTAACAATGTTCAAATGTAAAACTACACTGATCCGATATCATTTGTTGCAGAATAAAAACATGATGAAAGCCAAAGAGCATTTGATTTTAAGTTCCTGTGTGTATGCATATGTATATGTACATTTGCTAGTCAAATCCAGGATCATTTAATTTACATGATGGCCTCATACTGATATTATCAACGATTATTCTTTGTATAAAGAGACTTGAATAAATCTTATTGAAAATATCTTTTATACTTAATAATATAAAAGACATTTTCCCACATGATCAATGCATATTAAGTTGTAGGCCTTTTTCATTATTCAACAGCTTAACTGTCCATCACGATAAGACTATTATTTCATGCATATATATGCGTGTATGCTCACTAATCCATAGGTTACGAATAGCTTTCAGGTCACTTCATTAAAAAAATACAATGACCTCTGATTAAACTTATAATAATCACGAATATTATTATCACTAAATGTAAAGTAGAAAATCAACGAGGATAAAAAAATGAGAATCTCGGGAAACAGGATTTATAAATACTTAATCCTAAACTTATCTCATACACACACAAAAAATGGGAACATGCTTTAATCGGTATCTGATTGACATAGAACAACAGCGTAACCATAAATTAATTATACAGCTTGAAGAATGAAAATGTCTATGCATTCAGTTTCTAGTAATTTTATGTACAAACTTATTAATAATTATACCTATCCATTCGGGTTTTCCCGCATGGGCTCGAATCCCATCCCCGTCGCCACTGATATGTCTTGTCGTTTAATGCTACTTTTTATATCTGGTCGTCGTTGTGTTTTGGGGGTTAGTAAATCTTAAATTATACCAGTCTTGTGTTCTTACTTTCGTGTCGTGGGAATTGAAGAGGTCTCTCGTTTCGAATATAACTGATAATTGTTTCCGACACATAAAAAGTAGCATTAAACGACAAGGCATATCACTATATCAATGAAATAGTATCAGAAAACTTTTAAAATTCATCAAAATAACAACAGAAACAACAATAAGAAAACAGGACGTCACAAATTCTCTTTACAGCAACAACAATATTTTTTTATGTATGAGAGAGATATTCAATACTTTGATGTGTATACATGTGAATGTACTTCAGTGTAAAACTATTTAGTTATTGTTTTTCCTAAAATAAAAATAAATAGGTCAATCGTCTGAACATTATTTTTCTATTATCAGGTTATTAGTTTTAAAAAGGCATTGGTACGAGTAGCCAGATAGCCGGTTAGTATGCATGCACATAAATATGCGTGAACGAACGGATGCATTAACAATAAATGTGGTATAAAGTACCTATCATCACTCAGTTTCGACAACAATAATAGTAATAATGTTAACACTGAACAGATTGAACAAATTGAAACTGGTCAGGGTTGGTTTCCTATGGACAAACATCGACCGCTACCACCACTACCATATAATACATCAAATATAATATACTATGGTATCATGCCATTATAGCTACAATGCATCTTGTTCGATAGAATTTGATTAACAACCAAAAGGTTGATAGATTAGTGTCACTATTAGGAAACAGTACAATAAATATTTTTTTAGTTCAAGTCAATAGAAGATAGTGATTAGGATAAACAAAACTGGTTATTTAACACGTTTACTCCCATAAACCTAACATTTTATCATTAGATATGAATAAGGATTTTTTTAAATAGAATATTATAAATATACTTTGGTGTATATTGATATTTGAGACTGAGATATAAATTTTGTCAGGAAATATGTATATTGCAATAGTAAATATATGGTTGTATCTTCCAAACGAATGGGAAATGTACAGGTGTACAGGACCGAACCATTTAGCTCAGACAACAAAACTCCATCAATATCATGGATACGGTGGACAGCTAAAATGTAGCTGGACGATCTAGACTTAGTAGATGATCTGGCTTTTTTATCGAACACGCAACAATAAATGCAGGGGAGTGCGAACAGTGTAGTAGCAACCTCAGCAGTAGTAGGTCTCAACAAACACAAAGAGAAAAGCAAGATTCTTCGATGCGGCACAACATTCACCAATCAAATCACAATTGACGGAGAAGATTTGGAAGATGTAAAAACCTTTACATATCTGGGCAGCATCATTGATGAACACGGTGGATCTGATACAGATGTGAAGGAGTGGATCGTAAAAGCAAGAGCAGCATATTTACAACTGAAAAACATCCGAAACTCAAAACAACTGTCTGTTAACCAACACCAAGGTCAGAATTTTCAGTACAAATGTCGAGACAGTTCTACTGTATGGGACGGAAAATTGGAGAACTACGAAAGCCATCATCCAGAACATACAGGTGTTTATTAGCAATTTTCTACGCCAAATTTTTCGGATCCGTTGGCCAGACACTATCAGCAATAAAGTACTGTGGGAGGGAACAAACCAGATCCCAGTGGAGGAAGAAATCAGGAAGTAGCGCTGGAAGTGGATAGGACAAACATTGAGGAAAGCACCCATCTGCGTCACAAGGCAAGCCCTCACATGGAATCCTCAAGGTCAAAGGAAAAGAGGAAGAGCAAAGAACATATTACACCGAGAAATAGAGACAGACATGAAAGGATGAATAACAGTTGGATAGAACTAGAAAGGAAGGCTCAGGACAGAGTAGGTTGGAGAATGCTGATCAGCGGTCTATGCTCCATTGGGAGTAACAGGCGTAAGTAAATATTTGTAAGTCAGGATAAGAATTTGAGAGGTGTTGTATTCTCCTGTGTGGCATGATTTAAGTTGTAAAGCTTTCATCATCATCAATATATATGCATCAAAGAGAAGTATGTCTGGAAAAAATAATGAACGTTTCACAATTATAATATATCCAGCTCCATTAAGCTGAACCGTATATATATGAGAGTTAGTAGTATTATTCAACTGTATAAATGAATATAAATATTACAAAATTAAATGATTTAATGAATTGAAAAGAATGAAAGAAAGGAAACATTGAATATTGGGAGAAAAAACAAAAAGTGAATAAATCAATGAATGCACAACTAACTAGGTATTTCCCATTCTCTCGAACAAGATCAAGATAAACAAATTAAATAATCAGTAACCATGTATTGTAATAACATCAATAAAAATGAAATGAAATTGCAGTTAGATACATAAATGGATAGAACAAGAGTGTGTGTGTGTGGAAGAGAGAGAGAGGTAAAGTTCACAAACTAAAATTTATGAAAAAAAAGTTACTTCAGATAAAGGATGTATGTAAACATTCATTAGAACTCTCTCTCTCTCTCTCTCTCTATATATATATATATATATATATATATGGATAGGTACTATTGATTTCTATAATCTTTTAATATGATAGATAAGCATCCATGCTGATAACAAAACTATGAATAAATAAATAAACAAACAAACAAACAAATAAACCTACACATATACACGTATCTATCCACGTACTGTACTGTTGTAAGAATGATAATCATTAAAACAGATAAGTAAATGAATTTAGGACACATAAATAGAATAATAAATTGATAGGAAGAATAAAGACGATAGTGACAATATATAGACTATGAAATGTATCAATATAGAATATAGATAATCATGGAAATCAGACGGGAGTGGAAGAGTGAGAGAGAGAAAAAGAACAGAATTAAGACAATGTATACATGAACAATAGACATTATAATTTACTCTCGATTAATAATAATAAGTAATTACACTCAGTAACTCTATGCATATTATAGTAGAGACTTTAATGTTATCTATTTATTGAGAATAGATTTTACTCGTTGAAATCACGAGTCAATTGAAGCTAGACAACCATGGAAAACCTGGAGGCACTGGACGACCGTTCTGTCCTAGTATGGGACTCAGCAGTACGCAACCACGATCCCGCCTCGGGAGATTCGAACTGAGGACCTATCAGTCTCGCGCCAGGCGCTTAACCAACTAGACCACTGAGCCGGCATCCAACGGTGTTAATGTCTAACTTCAACTAATCCACGAAAATGAGTGACACATCCACCATTGTCTTCAGTGAGTTCCTATCTCACAACAGACCTGGTTGAACTCCACTGGTAATGGCTTCTCACTAGAACTCCAGGAGTATTTCTTAAAGTCAGTCACTAGTGATCAGGTGATTATTATCAGAATGGGTTTTGTGGAGATTTCAACTAGTGAAGCTTCTAAAAATCTCCACAAAGCCCATTCTGATAATAGATTTCAAGCAATATATTGCATTGAATACATATGATGATACAGGAAAAGAACCTGTGACCTATTTATATTAGTTAAAAGTTGACTGACTTTATCATGCGATATTCACTACTATTCATACAGAAAATATAATATAAACTGTAAGCATAATAATATAATTCAAACATTTCTCTAATTTGCTCGAATGGTAGATCAAACTAAAATAAGACTTGTAGAATACAAATTCAAAATGGCGCCTTTTTGAAATGAGTTTTACATCGATGAGTCTATACAATTAATCAGAAAATAGACTAAACATTGAATAACTTACTTTAACCGCTAAGCATAAATAGAATGATGGTTTTTCCATATGACCCCATGATGGTAAAGCAGTTGGTGGTGTTTGATGATTTGCCGCTTCAACAACAATCGCAGCTGCATCTAATAAACATTCGACAAGACATAGTATAGGACGACCAGGAAGACCAATCCAACCAACATCTGTATGACTAGGACAATTTGTAGAAATTAAACCACAATTAATATCAGGTTCAGTGATTGGGAAGAATTCACCGCCAAACACATTAGGATTAGTTGAATAGGACAAAGGAAGTGGTCTTGCATTAACGTGTCTATTCATTGGAGTTGGAGAGTTTATAGAACGATTATGATGACTAGGATGCATCATCATCATTATATTATTACTACTGCTACCACTGGCACAACCAACTGAACTCCCGATACCGTGAGGTTTTGGTGGACACGAATAAGATGAATAAGGTGAATTTGTATGGGGTATATGCTTATGATAGCTATGATGATTTGTGGTCGTAGGCTGATAAGGATTATGAAATGATACTGGAGAGATTGATGCAGGCGGTATAGGTGAACAATGTGGTGAACTAAATGGATGCGATTGATTTACATATTGTTGACAGGATGAAGTTGATTTATATACATAAGATGGTTGATTAGACCAACAATTATTACTATTATTACTGGTATTGTTATTGTTACTACTATTACTACCACCACTACTGTTATTATTATTATTGACAATAATTGATTGATGATTAGTGCAAGATGGACCAGGACTTGGATTTGAATTCGGTGAAAGACCATGACATCTAGCAGAGACAGGACGTGAATGATAAGTGACATTCACTGGTGGAGATAATGATGCTGGTCTAGGTGATGTGAGCCGATTGGAAGGAGAGAATTTCCCGTGATTTGGTATCATTGACGGAGAAGAAGACATTGCTATTTAAAAAAAAACAATAAAATAATATGAAATGCCATCAAAATTACAATGAAACGTGACATCAATCCATGAACTTATCGATTGTTGGACCAACCTATGTTAGAAATAAAGACTATCTGGTTGGGGTCAGCGAGGGAGGCATAATTAAAGGGTTAGAGATTTTGGGTGATATGTCTCTGAATCGGTAATAGTAACACAAATGCATTCGCTCTGTATCACCCCTTCGAGCTTAAACGCTATTATCCCTTCACACATACCTTCCCACCCCGTACTTTTGAACCATGTCGCAAAAGTAAAGTCTTCATTATTCCCATTCCTGTTACATTATTTCGATCTCGTTTACTATACATCTTGTTAATTCAAGACGTATATCTGTCTGCATAGAGTTTGTTACTGGTAAACTGCAGAGGCGTTCTACAACTACGATACAGACTGAAATAGTAATCATACACCAGTTGTTAAATTATACAATTTTTAAGCGAAAATAACCAATAATAACTTCAACTTACGTGAAGACAAATATCGTGATCCAGAATTATGCATTACATTATGTGGACTTATACCATTTAGCCGAAAAGCTTGTCCATTTGGTGGTGTATTGAACAACATACGACGTGCTAAAATATCATTAGGATGGCAATTATTATTCCATGATATATGTGAAGGAAATGTTTGTGGAGGACTACGTTGAACATTATTAATAATTGAAGTTGCAGCCAATGAAGTTTTCATTTTAACCGAACGTAATAAACGTTGACTAATAAACACAGCAAGTTGCAACGCTTGACTTAAATAACCATTACTTCGTAATGCTGCTACACGTAAACACAATAATGGAAATGGTTCATTAAGTGGTCCTGAATGATCACAATAAGGGCATTGACATTCTCTTGGAGAAGAGTTTGATTGAAATGATCGACTGTTGAATCCAATCGATCGTCTAGGAGTAATTGAAGATGGTCGTCGGAATATCCTACTACAATCACTACTACTCTCATCTACAGAGATGCTTGTTGAGTGATTTTGTCGACCTCCATTTGTATCTTCACGATGTTCATTTTCGTGTTTACTTAACTTCATATAATGAATAGAGAGATGATTCCACCAGACATCATCCCAAGACATATAACTAGCTTCAATTGGCAAACTAAATACTGAAGCACGTCTGCAAGGACGAGTTGATCGTTGACAAGATGGTTGATTTTGCTGTGATTGCTGATTTTGTCCAAGAACATCATCATCTACATCGTTTAAGTCATGTATAGACGTAGGGAAATGACTAGGAATTGAATAAGACTCGTCACGAGGACAACGATTAGCACGTGCCCAAGTCAAAAATCGATAACGCCATTGTCTTTTTGTTTCAACACTACAATCAGGGCTTAGCACTACACATGTCCATAATAAACAGACTTCTTCCCATAAACGTACAGTCCATGTTGGAGATTGATTAAGAGAAGTAGATGAACTATGATTATAACCATTATTAACCGAGTTAGTTGATAGTGCTTCACCAGGATATTGACGATCAGTTAATGAATGTTGACCATGAGATATACGTGGAGTAGCAATTGTTTGTAGTCGACTAGGTACATCGATCGTTGCATTCCTTTGATTACGTCTGGATTTGATCACCTGGAAATTAGAAGGAATAACAAGTAGAATGTATTCGGTGGTTTATAAAAAAGACGTTTAACAATTCTAATGGAATATTAGAGAATAATAGTTGCTTTATCACATATACATTGAGCAAGACTACTTCATATACTGACATGGACAAATACTTTTCACATTCCAGATAACTTTACCCGATTACAGCTTTTTAAAGAGCATATGTCTAGACTCTGAGAACTAATTCGGGTACGCATCAATGGATTAAGTAAAACTAAAACAAATAACCTTTTCAACTTCAGTTTAAATGGAAATATCAAGAATACATTCGACGTAGTACAAGCTAGGTGGGTATTTTAGTGGACTATGAAAAGAACATTCAACATGGGATATTACGAAATCTTTTGTAAATACAGTTATGATATCTGTTAGTAATTCAAACCAAAAGATAGGGAAGACCAGTAGATTTTGAAAGGTTTCACTAAACTAACAGATCAGGTGGAGACCCCATACAATAAAGAGTGACAACAATAATGATGAGAGTCTGGGCAATAATCTGTAGTAAAAATGGGGAACTAAGGTAACTAAGATGAAAAAGACAATAGAAAACAGTAGGCAATATGTAAACTCATTGTGAAGACTGAAGCTAAAAAAACAGATGTGAGTGAAACTATCTCTGAAAAAGGTGGAAACACGATCTACTATTAAACCAAGTAAAACATTGACGAACAGTATAACTTATTAACATCGACCTACTACTCTTCAATAGTATAAACAGGAGATCAATATCGAGCCTAGAATTGGTTACAAAATTTGAAGAGAGGGAAAAAAGCAAGTGGTTCTAATTATTGGGCTCTAGAAGTTTTTAAATAGTCTGGTCCATTTGATACTATAGTTAAGGATAATGACTTTCTGCAAGTGTTATGGTTATATGAAAATATAAATTAAACAAGTTATATATTTATTATACTGTGCTTTATTATCAGATATATCTGATATTACATAGGCTATTCAGTAAAAACAACTAAACTTTAAACCCTCACTTACTAAAAGTAAATGAAATAAGTGAATACACAAATCTAATATTTCATTTTGTTATCTGATTTGAAAGCCATTTTGGAACGAAACGAGAAACAGACAAACAAAGAACAAAGTCAAATCCATAATATAATCTAAGAAATATTTTTCATGAGTGTAAACATTTTGGTTGAACATATATATTAAGTGATATAGTGCAAATCTACATAATTTACAGTTACTAAATACATTTCATACTACAATGTTACGTTATAGTTTAAACTATATTTATTCTGTTCAACTTTCCTGAAGTCAATTATGGTTTTTAGGGAGCCCTCAAATGACTTGGTACGGTCGAGGGTGGGTAGAGTTAGTTCTCCCTCTCGAAATACTCTCACACATATACAGCTATCGTCAGGGACGTCCAACTCAATGCCTTTTCGCGGCATTACTGTTGTTTAAGAAATTGAGGGAATGAAAAGTGAATGTATGGCACTTTAATCAGGTTGGTGGATATGGAGGATCTACATAGGGTAGTTAAAAAACCCTGATTCCAAACCAATGGTGCATATAAGTTCCAGGATCCTGAAGGAACAAATGGCGTATGAACCAACTGCTGGTCATCGGCTACCATGGGACTGCATCTCTCGACGTTTCTCTATTGCCATTTGGATTAAACCTTTAGATCGAAGACTCTGGGTGTGTCCACCTGAGAAAACCATATGCTTCGTTTTGGGAACCCGAGCAGTATCACAGCCTCCCCCACACACACAAAGACCAAGTGACTTTTGTATGGCGCGTATGTATTTGGTACCCCTTTTTATCAATATTTATATATTCAAATAAATAAATATTCACTTTGAGATGGTGGAGAAGATTTGTAGCTCAGGTGGATGATTTTGATGAAGTTTTATTCTCTGAACTGGATGGTTTGGTCGTGGAGCTCTCATCGTTCTTCTGAACGACATTGTTATAACCCAGTGAAGATTAAGTTACAGGTAACTTTCGAGGACTGTTAATGGACATTTCCTATTGGTCAATATTTATTTCACTTGTCACATATTGTACATATGTTGTTTTCTATTTTATGGCACGATGTGGTTTGTTTGACTAGTATATAAACAGAGTATGTCTGAAATAAACGATTCGATTCATATTACAGAAGCTGGTCTTGTGTTCTGGACTCAAGTGTAAGGGCTAGGAGGACATAGGACCAATAAGACGCTAAACTGCGCATACCGGTTGAACGTCATTGGTTTGACATAGTGCGAAATTGTATAAGTCGTATTTCGACTGGTCGATAAGTCGCGTGATAGAAAAAGCCAGACATCAAGGTCATAACAGACATCATCAGCACAAACTTCATATAGAAGTGAAGTGTTCGAATTTCTCCGTCGAGGTGTACAGAACAGGCTGTGAATCGCATATAGAGAAAATTGAACACTTCACTTTTATCTGAAGTTTGTGCTGACGATGTCGTTCAGAAGAACGATGAAAGGCTCCACGACCAAACCATCCAGCTCAGAGAACAAAACTTGATCAAAATATTCACTTTCTCTGTTTTATTTTATTGTTTGTAATATCATATAAAATGACTTAAACACAAAAACATATTCATTTCATGCCTTACATGAAGTGATTACCAAATGGCCGAATGAACTTTACACTTTTTTTTCTCTCCAAAAACAAACAAACAAACAACTACTAGTCGAATTATTATTATTATTACTATCCAATTTCAATTTATTTCATTTGAAATAAAAAAAACAAAGTCATTCAATCATAAACTTACTGGCAATTTAGAACAATTTAATAATTCTTCTGTTATTAAACTTAATAGACGTGGACCATTTGAATCACGTTTTGCTAATAATTCACGAACTTTAGCAAACATAGCAGGAATTTGTGTTCCATTACAATTGTTACCATTATTTAATTGATTATCACAATGATGTAAATTAGAATCAAATTGTGTATCTATCGAATTAGGCCAATAATAATAATGATGAAATGGTGAAGTTGATGAATAATAAAGACGATTATTATTAGTAGTATGATTATTGTTATGATCATTAATATTATTGGCATTAAGATTAGTAGTAGTGTTATTCGATGTAGTAGAAGATGATTGTGAATGATCAATCGACAATGGTATATAGTTATTAAGGGCTAAATCTAAGCCGTTTAGAGTATACGAATTGGTACATGTGTTATTATTCTCACCAATACTGCTGACGCCACCTCCAATAAGAAGATTTTGATTTAAGGTTAGTCGACGATATCTAAGTAACCAGTCTAAGCCAACTTCAGTTGAATCGTTGTAATCAATATCTAGAAAAGAAATAGTTTATTGAGGAAAACGAACGGTGAAACACAAAAACTTATACATTAAAAATATACATTATGCAGGTGACATGTAACACAACTAATCATACAGAGATGATGTATTGTAGTTTTATTGTTCACAGTGACTTGAAACTATTGACTATTTCGATTATATTACATAAAGCAGTAAAAACTGGGTTAGTTACATATTTGAACACCGTTTCAGCTACTTCAATTTGAGCATCTGAAGGCAGGTTGCAACCAACTAACCTCCAATATATATACTTGTATACAGAGTGGACGAGTTGTGTTGAAGATTGTTTTGAATAAAAAGAAATCTCTGTATTAGCAATTAAGATGAAGAGATTAAAATGTGGAGCGGCCAATATGTACTGCTAGACTAAATAGTGTTATAAATATACTTGATTTTTTATTTACTGTGATTTAATAACCTAATGTACGTATATATGTAATCGACTCCTTGCTTACAGGGGCTTTTAATATAACCATTACTCGGTTGCTTCAATCAGTTGTGTGTAGACTATGTAAACTTGAAGTCTTAGATACCCATCCTCGCCATCATCTCAAAAGTATACTATTATGTGTGTAACACATTGAATAGAATAATTTAAAAACTTAATATACAGAGTGAGGTTACTAACACACAGATTGATAAATATTTTTTATTATTGTTTTATACCTTCACTAATTATAAATAAGTTTAAATTGATATTATGAGTGGGTCGATGTTAGAACACCGTTGAAAACCTGAACGGGACTCAAACGCAGGACCTTTTCCTCGAGCGCGGGATCGTGGATGCGCACTGCTTAGGGGTCGCATACTAGAACGAAACGGCCATCTAGTGCTTCTAGGTTTTCAATGATGGTCTAGCATTGATCTATTCATGATAGCAATCTAAACTTAACAATCTCCACAACCCTATACTAATACATATAAATCACTTAACACAATCATAGTTTGGTTAGACAGTAATCATACGCTTGAACTATTGAAATTATTATCATTAATTTAAAAGTTCAAATCGAAATCTGTCTTATAATCACATTACTATTTCATCTATTTATCCAATATATGCGTATATCAATAATCTATAAAAGATAAGAATATAGAAAGATATACTGTGGTGTATGCTCTACTTATATTGACAAATATAAGTAGCACCAATCGGAAGTGGAATGTCTATTATCAATAGAAGATTGAATTGAAGTGAACAAGAAAGGCAACAGAAAGCAATTGTAATAATAACAGAATTGAAAGAATCATGAGGCATGGTAAAAGACAACTGAAGGAAAATGTGGAAATGATGTATTTGATGTATGATTTTCATATCTAAATTCTCTTTCACTACAAACACTGTCGAATAAAGATATTTACTTATATATCATCAACAAAGCACTGATCTAATTCAAAATAATAAAGTACACACATATAGCAACCATTAAATACATTTATTCATTCATAATCGATATCCCATTAGTTCAGCTTGCAACATTTAACACTATATATAGTTGATTAACTGAAAACACAGTTATCTGTTATTGACCTTTATTTATAAAATTGGTGTTGAATAGTAATGAATAAGTTTGTTGCTAATGTCTGTTCTACATACTAATTCTTTCTTCCTGTACTATATCCTTATTGTAATCTTTCTTTTATATATTATCACCTCTGAATTAACTACTTTTATGAAATGATGGTAAATCAGTTGATGAGGTTATGAATCTTCATTGACTGAGATGGTTGGGCCACGTGTTGCGTATGCCTGAACACCGATTACCACGACGTTCAATGCTATCCGGTATTGGAGATGGTTGGAAGAAAGTTAGGGGTGGCCAAACCAAAACGTGGCATCAGTGCTTGCAGTCACTAACTTCTAGTCTGAGCCATGTTGGTAGATGCAGACTACTTGATTGGGGTCCGCGTGGCTATCGTAACCAATGGTTGGAGATTCTTGGTGACATGGCTCACAATCGATCACAATGGCGTCGGTGTATACACTCCCTGTTTTCCCTTAAACTAAGAGATTAAAATCGCTTCATACCTTTCTTTCTACGAACCAATTGTTTCTTCTTGTACTATATCTCTATATGCAATCTTTCTCTAATATATATCCACCTTTGACCTAACCACTGCTATGAATCCGGTGTTCATCTTGTGTGCTGATGCGGTATGGCAACCTGGACCGATGCACATATGTGCCTGGTCCTACGTTGTAGCTGACTGACTGACTGAATCCGGTGTCCATCTTATTATGTTGATGCGGTATGGCAACTTGAACCGATGCATATATGTGCCTGGTCCTACGTTGTAGCTGACTGACTGACTGATAACAACAATAAACATAACTGTAATCGCCTTTTATAAAGAATAGCATTATTATTTAATCCATTCAATTGTTGTAGGATTAAAAAACAAACAAACCAAGGTCATCTTTTTAATACTGATCAAATTCTATCACCAATCAAGACTTCTAGTATGATGATTAGTCTAGATAAAATAACTTTACAGGGTACAATGTTTGATCTCATATGGTGGTTAGGAGTAAATCAGTAGGAAATCTTGTTTCATTGGTTTAGTTCTAACTGGTATTTGTACTAACAAATGTATTTACAGTCTTAAGACAAGTGGTGTTTTTGATGAGAGTAGAGAATTCATGTTACTACTTACTATAACGGTTAAAGTAAATCACGGCACTAAGCTATTCGAATTCTGACTGACTGACCACCACCTACCATAGAGTAGTAACCAACAAGTCATGATAAATTGAAGTAAACACAAAGTGAATCTCTGGTTCGAATGGTAAAGTAGTAACATTTCTGACCATGAAACTGGATTATAAAGAGGATTCGACTGCAAACAAGGTCATACATAACATGAGATGTATAACACTAACAGCAATAAATTGTAGTAGAAGAGTGTAAAAACAACTTGAAACTTGTCAATCGATTATTTAACAAGATGGATTTTTGAGTTCTCAGAACTGAAAGTAACTACTATTCACGGGAGCAACTTCCTAGACTAATAACTAATTTTAAGTGATAAAACGACACTTACCATTTTGACTTCTCATCCCTGAATCGATACCAAATGACGTAGACGAATTAGGATATGGTCGATGTGAACTATTAGATCTTTGTATAAATGAAGATGTTGATGATCTGTTTGTGGTATTACTCTGTTGTTGTCCAGCAGAATTCAAGTTTGAAACACCATTTGGTGAATTACATCGTCCACCAGATGATAATCGTAAATTATTTACATTATGATTTGTTCCATATAATCCATTACTTGCAAGATTAGTTAATTCCACACGTAGTTGCTCACGTACACCTGCTTCATCAAGATACCATGCGGCAACATCTTGTAGACTACCACCAGCTGTTGGATCAGGAGCGCCTATTCATTTTTATTTCATTGAAAGAATAATTTTTAAGGGTATAATTTATATAATTATAATTTAAATAAATGGTTGCAAGTATTATTAGTGGACAATAAAAACAGCACATCAAATGGATTTTGATAAACAATAGGGTTTTTCGTATGAGAAAAATATTCATCTGATATTTTGTGATAAGATTCTATTCGTTCATTTAGTGTTGGTAAGATCTTTAAAGATTACTGGAACATCAGTTGGTCAGTTATAAGGAACACTAAACCAGGCACAACCACTCAATGATTTAACTTCCTATGCTACACATCCGTATAGTCATATTTCTCAGAGTTGTAGATATAGCAACAATATTAGTTGTAATAGAAAACATTAGATATAAGTAATATGATTCAAGAATGAATTTGCAAAATAAAGCGTGGGATAATTTTGAAACTCAAGATCTAAGGGAAAGAAAGAATGCATTTGAGACATCGTGACTTATTCTGAGCCATGATAACCAACATTTTTAACCACTGATCAAAGTAATCGCGTGGACTTTAACCGTATAATCCTGCTTCGGTTTGGGCACCCGGGCAGTATCACAGCCCTCACACATATCAAATGAGATTTGTGTGGCGCATATGTATTTGGTGCCTCTTTGAACCGATATCTATGTGTTCAAATAATAATAATAATAATAATAATAATAATAATAATCTGCGCCAACCCAAACTGTTCATATTAACAGTCTTCATTGACTGATACCACATCTTAGTTTGACTGTCCCTAGCTTCCTTCTAACCTACTTCTCTACACCAGATAGCATTCCTCGTCGACGCAGGCAGTGGTTAGGCATGCTACTACCCTATCAGTCAATCCATCACTTTTTCATAGCATTTTATGCCTAACCCCCATATTACTCACATAGTGGTCCCAAAATATACCAGCGATGCTTCGAAGACACTTATGGTCGAGTATTAGTAATCTACGAATAGGGTACAATATATCCAGAGAGTTTGAAATACAAAACCCAAAATACTTTTAGTCGTCACATACATAACTTGATCATAACTGGTACCTGTAATGAAGTTAATTTATGTTGTTCGCTGATGTAACTTATACACAATATGTACATGTTTATGCACTTAGGACTTTAACCTACACTTCATACACGAGTTATTGATATTAACCAGATTTCCAGACAGAAATAAATGGATGCGCAGTTTTGAAATGTGACCTAGTGACTGTGAGCTGAATATCTTAACCATTATGCTAACGCACCACTGGAATTCTGTATAGGATAGACCAACACACTCACTCTAATCATGTACAATGTGTGGTCTATGAATGAAATAATCAACCACTATATATTCAGGGTTATAATATACACTGTTTAATTCGGACACGTATCCATAAAATGTCAACAGTTTGTCAAGCAAAATTAACCAACCATCAATTTCAATCTCCTTGGTTATATGATCTGAATATTGGTTGAAGGTAGCAAATGTGATAAAAAAAATCAACAGTTACGTACAGATAAAATAACATTTGTGTATAATTGGAAGCCTGAGAAAATGGTATTTAGTCAAGCGCACTTCTTTTGTGTGTGCACGCGCAGGCATGCTAGTAGTTAATAAGGCTAAAAAAAGGATAGTGATGAGTTGTCAAGACAATTGGTAATTATTTATTAAGTAGTTACATTTAAGTCTGACCATCGATTTCTAATCTAAGTGTTTAACACTCTAATAGGACGTACACATATACTTCTAATCTGATAAATACGCTACAAAGAGGGAATCTATAAATTACTTGAGAGAAAATCTATAATTATGTACGTAGAAAAGTTTAATTATCAAAAAAATTTCCCAAATGTATACAACTTATTAGTGAATCCTTTTGACTAAACAGTAAAATCGAGTTCATTCTAGCTGATTTAATAATAATAATAATGGTAGTCAGATTACTTGTCTAATAAATTTGCACACTGTGTAATTTTCGATTTCATTACATTTGTAGTCTGTGTGAAGAAATACACGTAGAAAACAGAACACATAAAAGAGACAACCGATTGTCCTCAAATGCCCTGGTACTGCCGAGAGTGGTGAGTTCGTTTTTTCTCTCGAAATGCTCTCATATGGCCATGCATATATAGTCATTGCGGGGGATGTCCTACTCGCCACCTTCCCGCAGCAGGGGTGTTCCTTAAAAAATTGAGAGGACAAAAAGTGAATGCCCGGTACTTGAACCAGGTTGATAGGTACGAAGGATCTAACTAGAGGAGTTGGAAAATTCTTATTTTAAACTAATGGTGTACATAGGCTCCAGAATCTTAAGGGGATAAGTGGCGTACGAACCCATACTTGGCCATCGACTACCTCATTTCTTAACTTTACCTCACTGCCTTGTGTTTTAGACCTCTGGGTCGAAGGGTCAGGGAGTGGCCCCCTAAGACAATCACTTATTTCGATTTTGGGAACCGGGGAGTATCCCAGCCTTCATTTAACTTTGTATGGTGCAGATATATTGTGGTATCAACGTTTCTGTTTAAATAAATTAGTTATTAATATATTAAACCGATGATTGGTCAACTGACCAAATAAATAATCAATAAATTAGTCAAACTGATTGACCAGATACACATAGTGAATTTGTTTTATAAACATGAAATCATGTGCACTGTCATCAGTAAGCAATCAGTAGGTATAAGGAAATGATAGCAACTAATAACATGAAGGAAACATAAACACGTATGTGCACACATACACACACAGACCATATTGTTGCTTGTAGATACCAATAATACTAACCGGTCAGTTGGTGAGAAATTAAAAAAAAAACAAACTACTATTATAATAAATGATGATCGATTTCGTGTTACATTGACTTTTGATTTGAACAACCTATCACTATTATTTATTGCCCAATTAGTAATAATAATTGGTGTACAAAGTTTTGAAAGTATGTACTTTTGTAGCTGAGTTTTAAATCTGTCAATAGTAAATGAGATGCGTGACAGAATGGTATATATATATATATATATATATATATATATATATATATATATATATATATATATATATATATATATATATATATATATATATATATATAGTTGAATTTTCCTTGTGTAGTGACAAATGCCATGATCGTGTCCAGTCTTTTAGTGTTGATTGAGTCCTATCAAAAAAATGTAATATGGCCGCTAGTTCAAGTGAGTAGACATCCTATGTACTATATTTTAATGCCAAATGATTTGAGGTAGTCATTATGATATCCTGCGCTTAGGTTTCGTACTAGGTGGTACTAGTCAGCAAAGCGTATCTGCAATTATCAGCAAATTCGAAACTGTATCATCTATTTCCGTAGACTCATACTTAACATCTCAGTTATGTGTGTACATTTGTGAATGGTGGGTCGTCAAGACAAATGGAAATACATGTTAACACTGAAACAGAACATACAAGGTAAACTGCTGATAATCTATGATCTCATATATAGAGATGGAATGCGATCAAATCGTCGATATAAAGTGAAATCTGAAATACGAGCGCTTTAGTGAAACTTAACAGAAGTAATAGTATCTGCTGACAACCAACTTTACAACCACGAGATATTAATATTTAACTTAGTAATATTAAAGGTACCTGAAGTAAACCAGTGAGTAATGAAATCAAACCATCAACTAACACCTCTTTGTTTTAAACAACCAAATATATTCTCAAATACAAAATAAGTAAAAACTAAAAAGCACCTTTTGAATTCAATAATTGAATTATATAAATTGGGTCGATTACGACGACAATCATATTTGACAAGTAACAACTTCTCCAGATGTCTTTGTTGAATAATACAATAATTATGGCCTTATTAAGTGAAAGATCTTTTCATCGAATAAATTAAGTTTAGAGAATGATTGTACTACTACTACTACTACTACTACTATCAAGTGATTCAATCTAATTAAAATGTTATCATTGGTACTACACACATATATATACTTATGTCACTGACAGAATATATGTATTTAATGCGTTCTGATAAGGTCAAGATAAAATTATAATGGTGGGAATAGGACAAAAGAGAAATAATAAGTAACCTTAGAATTTATTTATATAATTAATGTACGCTAAAATGAATGGAAACACGCACAAACAAATCGTTATATATATGACAAGGAGGAAATATCGTATCTAATATTAGGGTGAGAAAATATTGTAAAGAACATATGTGATAAAACGTGTTATGAATTATGAATATAATAAAAGCTGATGGACAGGTAGGTAGGTAGGTTATAATCACACAAACAAAGAATGATTCATCTACAAAACACATCTTGTGTACAATTTCAAAAGGTACAAATATAGTGTTTTAGTTGAAAATTGAAAGAGAGAATAATAGTGAAAACTATCATCATAAATAATGTGTAAGAAAAAGGAACAACCAGTGAACATTACAACGGCATCAAAGTGATAAGAAATAATCGTGTCAATCAACCAATTAGAAATAAGCTTTATTTTGGACATTTCTGATTGGTCACTTTTAGATCGCTTACAGACCACATATACACACTTAAAAGACAGCTATTTTGACATACAAGATGGATTCAGTTAAGTGGATTGTAAAGGATTATTATTTATTACTACCGGATATGACTAGGATTGAGCACATATTGAATTGAAAAACATATTAAAATAATTAGACGCAAAAGAAAAAATCAATTGTACAACTTACCCGATGTTTTATTGATGTTCGATTCTGGTTGAAGTAATTGATCAGCTAATTGTTGTGCACTTGGTAGGATTTTATTTGGATGTGAAGCAATTAAGTATTGAGCGAATTTCTGCAGTTGACTACGATTCATACGGACCAAAGCATCTATAAATATATATGGGACAAGAAAACAACGCTGAATGAATTAACGACAATAATAAAAATAATTCAAATATTAGGAAAAAACAGTAGTGTTGCTTTATTGCACAAGACGGTTTATAACTTTTTAGGTACACTAAATAAATCATTTCTTGACCAGATTTGAAACATTTCTGTTATTCCCATTTGTTTTAATACTCATATAAATTAAGGAATAAATAACAAAAACTATGTTCGCTCTTAATGGTGATTAGAAAACATGTAAATGTTAATATTCTATAATTATAAATAGGCGTTCACTACACCGTGAAATCATGGTTGAGGACATGAAAACAAGATGTTGAGATCAGTTAGTGAAATCATCTCCTATTGGTCTAAAACAACAAGTCGAGATGTTAAGTCCCGTCTGATATGTATAGCATACAGTTGGAGAGTTTAACGCAGTGTGAAATAGGCTTCCGTAATTGCCCGGATAACATCACGAGCGCTTATACAATGTGTTGGTCATTATACTTCATTGTACTGACTGTAGCTGGTACGGCGAGGTGGTTGGCCCAATTTAGTATACTGTCTGGCATATTTGTTCTTCTAGGTCCTACCAAGCTGAAATTAGTTGGAGGGTAATAAGTTTAGAAGTAGAACACTTTTAGTTGGAAGGTGAAAATGAACTATTAGATTTACTGGGATGTGAAGGAAGTAGTGTTTCCCACTGATAACCAGCATTTTTACCGATATCGTATTTTAACAAGGAGGATGAGGAAAGCTCAATTGTGCAACCATATTACGATAACCCAGAGTTCCAACATGCTAGTAGTAAAGTTATAAAAGCCCAAACCAAATACATCAAAAACCTCTAACAAACGGACTCTACGTGTGACTCTTCGGTCACTCATCCATATTTGTAAGGCCTTCACTGATTCAGTTTTTTGTCGAGTCTCTAGGAAAGAAAATTCTTCTCTAATAACGGCAGTTGGAAAGCATCAATCGTCTTGGCAACTATAATAGGTCTGAAGTTAGCAATTCTTGGGACAAAATCATTGCGATACAAATCCAAGTAAAAGGTCAAATAATTGCTGTATGAGTTACATCCATTGAAAATCAAAATGAGATTCTGTAGTGTGATTCAAAGTTCAACGAAAAATACTAGAATGAATGTAGTTTAAAGATGAGAGACATGAAATGCAATTTCATGCTTGACTAACTACAAAGTAGAAAAATGGGGAAAATAAACACATCAATATTCTTATGGATGATGAATAAAACTTGTTGCCATTATTGACAGAGAAAATAAAGATAAATGAGCATGTCCAATTATATATTTTCTACTATAGTCATATGTATTATTAATCAGTTGCTTATATCAAGCACCCAACTGAGTCACAAGACAAGCCCTCACATGGAATCCTCAAAGCCAAAGGAAAAGAGGAAGACTGAAGAACACATTATGCCGGGAAATGGAGATAGACATGAGAAAAATGAATAAGAATAGGATAGAATTAGAAGAGAAGGCCCAGGACAGAGTGGGTTGGAGAATGCTGGTCGGCGGCCTATGCTCTATTGAGAGTAACAGGAGTAAGTAAATAAGTAATATCTCGACGGATAAAGCATACAACAAATTAATATGACTGGAATTGATCACATAGCTAGGTATTAAGATTGGACAACATGAATTAATTAACAAACAATATAAAGTTGATACAATGAACGCTATGAGTAATTGTTATTCAGTTTACATAATTTCTTTTACTGAATAAATGAAATGTATGGAAGAAAAATGAGACTGAATAATAATTGTCAAACTGAGACCGGTTTTCTTTCTAATGGACTAGATACAAAGAGATTAGGAAAAAAATTTATCCTTAAGCTCATTTTTCATAACATATGTTATATATATATATATATATATATATATATATATATATATATATATATATATATATATATATATATATATCACTAGGCTTATTAGAAATGGAGAAAACAATTAACTATGAAATAATACTTCGCTCTATTGTTTGAGTTGTTTTTTTTTCCAAAGAGTGATCTCAATTGGGATGCCATTGAAAATAATAGAGGAAAACACAACTGCTTTGTCCTAGTATGGAACTCTTCAACAGTGCACACTCATGACATTGGCAGGAATGGGACACATGACCTCCTGTACTAGAGTGAAACAGTTATTCAATGCTCTCCAGCTTTCACTTGTACCACAAATGAAATTAAACTGCGATATCACTTGAAAAATAAACTAAACTGCATGAAACCACTTTAACTAAATGATTCATTTATCATATCAGTCAATCAGTTATGACCAAAGAACACCTCGGTACATGACTATGTTGGCTTAAGTTGCAATATCAAATTAACAAGATGTATGGTAAAACAGATTGAGATAAAATGGTAGTAACGGTAATGAGAAAGACTAAATCTTGGGAATATGGTACAGAAAGACGGGGTTGGAAGGTATGTGTGGGAGGATACTAAAATTGAAGTTTGAAGAAAAGATAAATTGAAGAGTGAATGGGCATTTCTGCCACTATAACTCATTCAAAGACATATCAATTGAAATCTCTGGCCACTGATTACGGGTATCTTGCGGACCACAACCAGTTAGTCTTTATTTACAGAATGAGTTGGGGCAACAGTTAATAATTTCATACTGATGTCACATTCCGTTTTAGACTCTCGTAGCTTTTCTCCAAGCTACTCCTATTCTAACAAACACCATCCATCGATGTAATTGGTGATTAGTTATACGTAACACATGTCTCAACTACATGACTGATTAATTTATATTTAGATAAATAACTTGTTACAGCCAATCAAAATATGATACAGAAGAATAAATAGAACCTTCTGTAAACCATATCACCTGTGAGATGACATAATTGATGAAATCAATTTTATATCATAAAAGTATGTTGAGTAGTATTTTTATTAAAACGTGTTTATAATATTATGATCAGCTGATTTAGTCTTCTTGATGTAAGACAACACATATTGACAATGTATGCATAGTTTATTTTCAAGCTAATAAGATTACAGTCCATTTAGTTGAAACACTATTGGATCGATTCCAGTCGATTAAGTTCAAATCTCTTGACATGAACGAAAACTTTAAGCGATCATATAAATAAATGTGGTTATTATCATAATGGGTTTTGTGGAGAATTTTAGAAATTTCACTGGTTGAAATCATGAGTCAGTTGTAGCTAGATCACCAGGGAAAACCTGGAAGCACTGGACGACCGTTTCGTCCTAGTATGGGACTCCGCAGCAGTGCGCATCCACGACCTCGCCCCTGCGAGATTGGAACCCAGGACCTACTGGTTTCGCGCGCGAGCACTTAACCACTTAACCACCAACAGTAAGATTATTAGTAAACAAACAAACATGCACACATGAACCAAATGACACACACTTACAGAGAAAGAAATTATTCAAATAGGAAGTTATGGACAGTTTTACGGTTAAAGTTTGTTCGGAGATTAACGGACACAATAAAGAAAGGGATGAAGTGGGAAGAAAAGATGTAAAGAAATAAATACCTTAACATATGTATTAAACATTTTAATAACACATGATTCATCCATATACTTAGATGAAAGATTAAGAGAAACAAGCATAAACTTAAAATTTTATTTTATTTTTGACGCTAACATTATGTGCATTGTTGTTGGCACTATTATAACATACAATAGAATTGATTGAATATTGTTTATTGATTTTAGATATAGTTGTAGTCTAAGTGTAACTTGCTCATTCTAAGACCTTGATGTAACTCAACTTTACCTCTACTAAGTATAAATATATAGACTAATTACACTATAGTTACTCGGCTGCCCAAACTAAATGACGTACAGCAGCGTTCGCAGAGAAAATCAATTACTTGGTGAAATCTAAGTATTTTCTTTTCTTTAATCCACTCTAAGATTTGGAGTTTCTAGTTTCTATTGCTGAAAGCATAGTAATTGTAGATTACCAATGGGCAGTAATGAAACACTTATCGAACTCTTTCAGGTTATGAATCATTTACCCACTTATATAATTGTTCATGACTAAAAGTCTTAAATACTTGACATAATTATCAACGTTCATTTGTATGTTGAAGACAGATTATTTTAATTTATATTTGTCAACGAATTAACGATACCGATCGCCCAAAAACACTTTGATTTCAAATCAATGGTCCACGTGGGCTCCAGGATCATGAGAGAAATGGCGTTTGAACTTATTCTTGGTCATGGAACCACATCTAACGTTATTCTCCTGTCTCGTAGACTAGACATATGAGTCAAAGGCTCGGAGAGTGGTGTCCCAAGAAAGCTACCTGCTGCGGTAAGGGTTAGGTTGGAGCATGTGTATTTTAGTTCTCTTTTGTACCAATGTTCATAGAATTAAATAAATAAATACAGATTACTAATGCTAAACATTCTGATTGTCACCTGGTTTTCTTATCAGCCCCTCACCACTATCACCGTTCCACAAACTTTTATATGGATCAATCTAAGCAGTATTAGTTCACACACAAAAAGTATGGCACAAAGTGGACTGGTGGTGGTGTTCGACTTCCAAACAATAAATCACAGGTTGCAACACCGCAGCATCAATAACATTGCTTTGGGTAACCGGGTAGTAGTATTAGTGCCCCCGAAATGCCCTGTTATAGCCGAGAGTGGGGTGAGCCCGCCTTCCCTCTCGAAATGCTCTCGCACGGCCACGCGTATACAGCCTCTGCCAGGGAAGTACTACTCACTGCCTTCTCGTAGCGGAGGTGTTGTTTACGAAATTGAGAGGATGAAAAGCGAATGTCCAGCGCTTTAACCGGATTCCAAACCAATGGTGCACATGGGCTCCAGTACCCTGCGGGAACAAATGGCGTATGAACCAATCGTTGGTCACCGGCTACCATGAGAATGCATCTCCTCACGATGCTTCGCTGCCTTGTGGATCAGACCTTTAGGTCAAAGGCTCGGGGTGTGGCCCCCTAAGAAAACCACCTGCTTCGGTCTGGGCACCCGAGCAGTATCACAGCCCACACACACACAAATATGGTGTGGCGCATATATATTTGGTGCTCTCTTGTACCAATATTTATGTGTTGAAATAAAAAATAAAAAAGTAGTAGTAGTAGTACTAACTCTCACATTTGAAGTGTAGCTTGAGGTCAAGAACGAGAATCTGTACGCCGTAAACCAGCTAACAAAAATTAATGCATAATTTTGCAACACGTAGGATAAAAACGTTTAACGAATGAATGTTGGTAATACATTCTACATTGTCCCTAAAAGCCCAGATACGACCGAAAGTACGGAGAGCCTGCTCTTCCTCCCCAAATGCTTTCACATGATCACGTTCATACAACCACTGACAGGGAAGTCGTACACACTGTCTTCTCGTGGCATCACTGTTGTTTACGAAATTCAGAGGACAAAAAGCGAATGTCCGACGCTTTAACCGGATTGGCGGATATGGAGGATCCACCTAGGGCAGTTGGAAAATCTTCATTTCAAACCAATGGTGCACATAGGCTCCAGGATCCTGAAGGAACATATGGCGTATGAACCTATTGTTGGTCACCAGTTACCATGGAACTGCATCTCCTTACGTTGCTTCACTGTCTTGTGAATTAGACATTTATGTTGAAGACTTCGAGTGTTGCTCCCTAAAGAAACCATCTTTTTCGGACTGGGCACCCGGGTAGTATCAAGTGACGTTTGTGGTGTATATGTATTCAGTGCCCCTTTGTACTAATATTTATATGTTGAAATAATATTCTACATTTGTTAGTGAAAAAAAATATTTTCAAGTACAATATATATTACCAATATTAAGAGGCTTTATGAATTATTCAATATTTATCCCATTTCTAGTGGAGTGAACATTATTTATAAATGAAGTGATAAAATTCTCAAGAGAAATAGTGGTATAGAATATAGTTTTGATGGGACTATAATTAACTAGATTTAAGATAAAAAAAATAATTGAATTCTAGCATTATAACTAATGCTAGTTCATGATGAAAACATTAACTCTAATCCTTAACATTAACTTTTAATTTAAACAGTTGAGAACATGAGTTAATTGAAGCTAGACCATCATGGAAAACCTGAAAGCACTGGACGGCCGTTTCGTTCTATTGTGGGACTCCTCAGCAGTGTGCATTCACGATTCTGCCTCGTGAGATTCGAGTCCAGGACCTATCGGTCTACAAAAAAAACTGTTAATCATTATGTTAACTGTTTTCACAACAACAACAGTTTTTAAACACGTACAAAACAGTAGCACGTCAACAGAAAATTTAGCAAAGTGATACATAATTCAATAACTGTCCTATTAAATATTGAACATATGTTTTAAGGGTGGACAAATTGAGATGTACAGTTATGTACTCTTTTTTCGCCATTTTATTTATTTATTTTAACACATAGATATTGGTACAATGAGACACCAAATACATATGCGCCACACAGATCTCATTCGATATGTGTGAGGGCTGTGGAATTGCTCGGGTGACCAAACCGAAGCAGGTGGTTTTCTTAGGGGGTCACTCCCCGAGCCTTCGACCTGAAGGTCTGATCCACAAGGCAGTGGAGCAATGTAAGGAGATGCATTCCCATGGTAGCCGGTAACCAACGATTGGTTCATACGCCATTTGTTCCCTCAGGATACTGGAGCCCATGTGCACCATTGGTTTGGAATCCAGTTAAAGCACCGGACATTCGCTTTTCGTCCTCTCAATTTCGTAGACAACACCCCTGCCACGAGAAGGCAGTGAATAGGACTTCCTTGTCAGAGCCTATATACACGTGGCCATGTGAGAGCATTTCGAAAGGGAGAGCGGACTCTCTTCACTCTCAGCCGTACCAGGAGCATTTGGGGGCTACTTTCTCGCCATAAAATATAAGATTCATTAGAACAGAATAATAATGATAATAACAAAAATAAGATACTGAGATTATTATTATTATGTATAAATGTGATTCACTAGTATAACTATGATGAAACTGAGGAAAAAAACTATTAATACTATTTAGATTTGATACTTTTATACGGTAGATAAAAACCGAGATGAACTAAGTAGAGAGAAATAGAAATCATTGTAGACAATTAATCTGTATACGCATCTGTTTATGGTTTGTTTTGTTTTTTCTTTATTTAAAAAAACACCACTTAAAATTGTAAAGTGCAATATATACATTCTGTACTATTTCTCGCTTTTCAATGATACCTCCACTATTACCATGTAAATATAAATAAATAAAAGGTATCATATCCTTCATAATTGGACCTAATAAAAATAAACATAAATTTAAGCTAATTAAGTCTTATACTAATAATCACATATATACAAAAGTGTAACTATAAAATGATTGATTTATCAACTCTTATGTTTATCTTATTGAGAAGATATATACCGAGGTGATTTTATAGTCAGTCAGCTACAACGTAGGACCAGGCACATATATGCATCGGTCTAGGTTGCCATACCTCATTAGCTTATAGCTTATATATATAGTCAGTTGAAGAATTAATTATGCAATCAGATAGTATTGGTTATTGTTTTATCCAAGTTTAATGTTTATCAGCACATTATAATCATTCAAGTCTATGTTTATTATCAATTCTTATGGAGAGAATATTACTGATTAAAAGTTCATTAGTCAACAGATTTAATTTTTTCTACTATTACTGCTACTAATACTAATACTGTTACTGATTTTAACTACTCTACGATTTGTTTTGATAATTTTATTTTGTTGTGTGTTAATAATTTAGCATAGTAACTTTAATCAATTCAAATATATATGTGTGTGAGGATATTTTACATTGCATATAACTGACTAAGTGATTAAAAAAAATGTAATTCACTAAATTACACTTTAAATAATCTGAAAAATAAACAATGTACTAAGAGTCCCCCTTTAAAACATTAAACGGGTTAATTTATTGAATGATAAATTATACAAATTACAAGTATATATTAGTTGTAAAATCGTGTGAAAGAAAGAAAAAACAAGATAAGAATAGGTTTTATTTTTCGTAATATGTATGTATAAATGGAGATTAATTTCTAAGGACTATAAATAGATGTATACAAATGAGAAAATAAATCATGAAAGAACAATGTTTGCTTTCAATCTATTGATTTCACGTACACCTATGTATGTATATATGTATACAAGCATAGATACACGAATGGGTATAATATATAACTATATAACACTATATGACTATGTGATCATAGTACAGTCATCAAGTGATTGATTCCCTCTGAGGACATTTTTGTTGAATATTAATTCGCTATAAATAAAAATAGGAATTCATAAAAGTAAATCAACCAGTCAGTCAGTAACAACGTAGAACTTCGTACGTACATACACCAGTTCGAGTTGCCATACCACATTAGCACAGAGATCCAGTTGTCGATTCAAACCCCGTAGTGATAGAGGAGGTAAGAGTATAAGCAGTAATCGGAAACATTAGGGTTTGAAGATGTTATTTAAGGAGTATGATCCACTGAAATGAATTTGGAAAGAGAAAAAAGAGACAAGGAGAATTCAGGAGATCAGAATTTGGGAGAACACAAAGAGTAGATGCACCTGCGCCATTGCAAACGATTTTGAGCCATGTCATTCAAGGCCTCTAACCATCGGTTGCTATCATCTCGCGGTCCCCAACCAGGTAGTCTACACCTACCAACATGGCTCAGTGACTTCATGGACTTGTGCCATGTTTCGGTCTGGCTGCCCCTATATTTCTTTCAACGTACTCCTATACCATGAAACACCGCACGTCGAGGCAGTCGGTGGTTGGGCATACGTAACACAAGTTCTAGCCATCTCATCTGATGAAGTTTCACTACTTCATCAATTGATTTGCCATCCTTACCTAGTACATGTTTCCTAACAACTGCGTTACTTACTCGATGGTCCCAGGATATACGAGCAATGTTTCGAAGACACCTATGATCAAATACTAGTAACCTACGAATAATTTGTCATCATTATTGTTATGAGTTATGCATATTTTATTGACAACTTTAACCATTTACAATTATATTAGCGCTGATCCCAATCAAGTAGTCTGTATTTGCTGACATAGCTTGGTCTAAAAGTCAATTACTTTATGGGTTAATGTTACTTAGTTTGACGGCCCCTAGATTTCTCAAAACTATAAATGAATGTCGAGGTAGAGTGATTTGGATATGTAATGCATATCCCAACCACTTTAGTTTTATGCGCTAGGCTTTAGGTCACACTATGCCTGAGGATTATTGTTACACTAGGCTACATATAAGCTGAGATAGGTGGAGCGGGATTAGAAACCTGAGAATCAGCTGTTGAAAAACGAATGTTATAATTACCAAACTATCACATATATGGAGAGGAAGTAAGTAGCTACTGAATATTTGTCATACTCTATTGACAAACTTCTTAGTTCTATGTGTCTACAATATTAAATATCACTGATATAGAATAAAGAATTTGATTAGTCCTAGAATTCATCAATCTAAAACTAGTAATTATTGACAGCCGAATGTTTAATTTCTTATTGGCTAGCGAGTGATGGTGAATAAGGAAGATGACCTTTGTTATAAGCTTGAATTAATCATTCCACGAACATATAACAAATAAAGTGAAGACAGTTGTTTGACTTCGTAATGTAATAATTTGGACAACATATTCATACACCTTACTGAAATCGAACATTTAGGATGTAGCTTTACTAATGGTTCAGATTATCGATTTCAATCAACCTATAATACACGATACTATTTAAAAACAAATAAAAACACAAATTATATAATGCACAAAAATATGTCCGTCTCAGAGACACTAACTTACGGTACGACCACTAATGTGTGTATGTGCTGTACCTAGATGCTGTTGTTTTAACACAGTGCTGAGGAGTAGTTTTTTTCCACTAATACATTCTATTCAATGTTTAATGATTTACGAAAGATAAAATAGTAAACAAAAAAATGAATATAGGTCACGAAGTGAATATTGTCTATTTTAGATCATCACCAAAATAATAAACGGATATGTACACGTGATATATTTATATATACACGCATATTAAACATAATCGAACTGTTTACTACCTAAAGACCTCCAACAACCACAACAACAACAAAATGGTAAAAATGCATATATGATTATTTGTCAGCATTACTAATAGGAGGAATGAAGACATTATTAACCGTTTAAAAGATGAATTGCAAAATTAGTTCAATTTAAGTCTAATGATGTTAAGTGTAGAATGTATTAATGAAGAATGAAATAAAAACACAGATGAAGTAGTATACAGACAACACAGAGCAAGTATGTAGGAATTTATCTGTGTCTAATATATATATATATATATATATATATATATATATATATATATATATATATATATATATATATATATATATGTATATATACAAGACAATTATCATGGTAGAACAAATTCTAAACTAGGAATATTAGGAATGTTAGACTAATCGATAATAGTATAGATATATTTAGCATTGAGAGCAAATACACAGACATATACATATATGTATATTGAGGAAAGATAAAACAATTAAGCAATTTAGAAAAGAAGAAAAAATTGCAAATACAATTATTTTACGCTCGAATTACGTATAATGATGGTACATTAGAAAAAGACAAAAACAGACTGACGCAGTAGTTTAAAGGCATGGAAGAAGAATAGGAATGGCAATGTGTTCCCTTAAGGTGTAGACCTTAGATGTTTTTTAAGAAAACAAAAACTCTCTTCATTACTATTATTACTATTGAACAAAGACTAATTTACTACACACAAAAATTGATATTAATGACCGTCATTATAGGTGTTTTACTTAAATTGATATTAAGATTTTCTTGATTATGAAAACTGCCTATAGCATAATTTCTAGAGATTATATCGTGAAATCAATAAAAAGAGTTGGAAATCTTAGAAATGCACCATGTATATACATAAAGGCTGATAATTATACCGATATATAAGCCACAGTCAGTCCATTTACAACGTAGGACCAAGCATATATATATGCACCGGTCCAAGTTGCCATACCTCGTTAGCACGACACGATGAACACCGATTTCATAAGCGTAGTTAACTCAATGGTGGTAATATATAAAAGAAAGATTGCATATAAGGATATAGTACAGGAAGAAAAAATTAGTTCGTAGAAAGAAAGATATGAAGTGGTTTTAGTCTCTTAGTTTAAGGTAAGACAGAGAGTGTATTCACCGACGCCATTGTGATCGATTCTGAGCCATATCACCAAGAGTCTCCAACCATTGGTTACGATAGTCACGCGGACCCCAACCAAGTAGTCTGCATCTACCAACATGGCTCAGACTAGAAGTTAGTGACTTTGTGGACTGATGCCACGTTTTGGTTTGGCTGCCCCTAACTTTCTTCCAACCATCCCGAACACCGGTTAGCATTGCACGTCGTGGTAATCGGTGTTCGGGCATACGTAACACGTGGCCTAACCATCTCAGTCGATGAAGATTCACAACCTCATCAACTGATTTACCATCATTCCCTAATACCCTGGTATCTAACCTCACTATGACTTATCCGGTAACCCCAGCAGATGCGAGCAATATTTCTAAGATATCTGTGGTCAAATACTAGTAGCTTACGAGTATCTTCTACTCGTGATGGCCATGTTTCGCAGCCGTAAATTAAAACAGAACGAAATGCCGCACAGTATACTCGTCCCTTAGTTGCCACAGGTCACTGACTTGTTTTTATATTTTCACTTAAAAAGCTTAACCTTACTTATCGAGTTAGGGTAATATAAGATCACATATAACGAACCTACTTTTCCTACGAATATATATAAATATACAAATATACACTGTGCTGATAAATTCATGCGGAATCTACAGCTATTCATAAACCATGTGCAACGTCAAACATATGTACATTGTTTTGAGTTTTTACGTTTTATATAAGTACAAATAGAAAAAAAAGACAGGAAGCAGATGAATCTAAATCCCAGCAGTGATGGCAGTAGAAAATTAAACGATTAGTGCTACTCCTGATACTATTATAACTTTTATTACTTTGGCACTTATCGTGATAACTTCATATCGTTGTGTTGAAGTGGGTATGAAACTTGAGCCGATGCACATATATGTCAGATTTCATGTTGTTTAAGACCAATAGTTGTTGAGAGACCTGACCAATAAGTATGTGCCTACTAACCTGGCTTAAATCAAAAGTTAATAAGTTCAAGATTTTCAACCACACTTAGTTTGACCGCTCTCACCCTTTCTTGAAGCAGCGCTTTCGATAATGACCACCATAGGTTGGAGTAGGCGATGGTTGAATATAACACATGCTTCAGTTGATAAAGATTCACAAACTAATTAACTAATTTACAATTTTCACCAAGTTTCTTAATTTCACTAAGTTATGTTTCCTTGAATCATACATTCGATGCATGACCTCTCTCTAAATCACTCATACTATTACTATTCTGGAACTTGACCTGACAATTTCATCCCTCTGCGCTAATAGGGAATAGCAACTCGAGGCGACGTTCACATATTATTCTAGATTAACTTGGAATAAAATTTCAATTCATGCACGATTCTTTCTTTAAGAGCATTCATGATTTGAAATCACAGATAAAGCGCTGTTGTGATTGCTGTGGCAAAATACACATGTTCATACCAGAGCATTATCAGAGTTTAAGCGTATGTTTCAAAGGTAGTGACAGTTTATCTATTGATTCTTTTACGTAACTAATGGTTGTATGGACTGCCCCCAAATGCCCTGATACTGCCGAGGGTGGAGAGAGTTAGATCTCCATATCGAAATGCTCTCATGTGGCCATGTGCATACAACTACTGACAGGAAAGTCCTACTCACTGCCTTCTCGTGGCATCACTGTTGTTTACGAAATTCAGAGGACAAAAAGCGAATGTCTGACGCTTTAACCGGATTGGCGGATATGGAGGATCCACCTAGGGCAGTTGGAAAATCTTCATTCCAAACCAATGGTGCACATGGGCTCCAGGATCCTGAAGGAACAAATGGCGTATGAACCTACTGTTGGTCATTGTCTACCATGGAACTGCATCTCCTTACGTTGCTCCACTGCCTTGTGGATTATACCTTTAGATCGGTTTGGGCACCCGAGCAGTATCACAGCCCACACACACAGATCAAGTGACTTGTGTGGCACATGTGTTCGGTCCTCCTTTGTACCAATATTTGTGTTCAAACAAATAAATAGTACGGACTATTTATATCTATTACTGAGCCGATGTCAGTAATTAGCAGGTGAAGCATCATTTAATAGTATAGTTTCTATTTTCTGGGAATGATTGGCTGCCAAAATATAGTTACAGAAAAGTTATATTTGCTGGGTTGTTGTGTCAACAGCCTTACATCAGTCTTCATGTTTTTGTATACATACTTGAATAACGAAGTTTCCTGCTAATACGACAGTATGTGAGCGTCTGGCCCCTTGAGGACGGTAGAGAATACTCATGATAACTAATCTATAATGTCATTCGGATCGAAATTAGCAGGAATATAAACAAAGAATAGTAATAGTTTGAAATGAGCACAGTGATTTTTCCTAGTTTTTAAGACAAACAAAATAAACGTAACTAATAGTGAGAATTGGTTTAGAAATGAAATTTTTACTTCAAAACTCAGTACTACATCAACACCTGGAAAATCACAAAAGATTGCTGTAGCATCTTTAGGCACCTGGAAGTACTTAGAAGTATAGAAATGAGATCCTTGTACTTAGTTATGTCGCCCTGAAGTGACACTTACATTTTTACCACAAACATAAAAAGTTTAGTGCCAGTCACAGGTATCTCTTTAAATGATGCGTGGATTTGGAACATACGTCGAACACTCTTGAAGTGCGATAAGTACACAACTGTAGGAATATATCTAATTTAATAAAATAAAGACCCACTGAGTGTCAACTTTGGAGATGACAATGATCTTGCAAATAATGGCTCATTTTCTTCTTTGCATTAACTTGACTTTAAGACAGTCGGGTTGGCTAACAGACTTCACAATGACAATACACAGCTATTTAGGACTTGAAATTATTTGTGGGTAATGGTATTATTACCCCTCCCCCGATTATCTTCTGAAAATACATGAAGGAGATAAACGTACACCGATAGAATCCGTATCGATTAGTTAAAAACTAGCTACACTGACGATATAAGGAATGATTGTCGTTTAGATTCAAAAAAAAATTAAATACTAGTCACTGAAGCAAAGTCAAGGACCTTTGATAAGAAACGTACAATCTACTTTGTTTCCTAACAATACTTATTTCGTGATTCTGAATAAACTTTAGAATCTCATTTAGGAAATGATTCACTAGTTTTAATATATATATATATATATAAAATTACACTAGTCTTAATACAGAAACTGTTGGTTCTATATTATGACATGAGTTTCAAATAATTAGTGGCAAGCAACGTTAAATTTAAAGGCCTTGAACGAATGTTATTACCTGAAATAGGTGAACGATAATCCACGAGATGGGGCTGTCTTATTCGGAACAAGGCGAGAGCAACAACATGAGGGCACCACGACAACCCTTTATTACCACAGTCGCAGCAAACCGATATTATTTTGCATCTACATTTAGTTCGTAAATATAAATTCAAATTACCTGTCAAAAGTTATAGAAACTTTGAATTTGTTTCCTTCCGTTTCGGAAATGCATGTTGTAGGCTGTTGCCGCACAGATCCAGTCAAGTGAAATCCTGTAGATTATAAGATTTCGTAAGCAACATACCGATCTGAATAACATTTTCCACATAGTTATTTAGGAAGTATTCCAGTCCTTGATAATATGGAATCTTGTCACGGGTTTTATCAGTCTTCGAGTGAAAGGATGCATATGTATAAATATCACTATCCCTTTGAGGAAAAGAGTAGTAAATGATTTTCTCCTGTACGGGTTCTGGTATGTGAACCAACATGCGTTCCACATATTCAAACGGTAGATATTCAGCTACAACTCTAGCACTGAGGTCAAGTAGTGAGTTGATTAAGTTTCCCTTATGATGGATCCGTGAGCATCCTCCTTCCAACCTGCGAAGCTTAAAGGACGATGGAGAATCACAGGTTGATAATTTATGCTTCATATCAACGAGGCATGTGCAGCAACAAAAGATGGTAAGACAACCGCCTAGACCCTAACTTGACGGTTGTTCAAAGCCCGCACACCCCAAACATTCGCTCAGCTGATTGGGGAAAGTCGCACAGTCAAACAAACAAATCACGTTTACTTGTGAACAACTCAAGGTAAGTCTATCATTCAATGTTTTCAGGGCGCATATGGTATTTTACAGTCTTATGGTATGTCATTTGTAATTTTGTACTGGAGATTGCTTGGGTGACGAAAATATCAAGTGTGTATCTAGCCAGAATTCAAAAAGCTAGCTTCTGTCATACTACGGCAATTTATTGTTGTTTATGCACTTAACTTGTAATCATAATGAGCTTGGTGCTTGAATCCCTATAAACTTTTATGTTTGTATAACGTCGGTCGTTGACAGGTTTTTAAAACCAGATTGTTAAACTCCGTGGATAGCATAACCATAGGGAGCGACCTGTGTATGGTAGACAGATTTAATTTGATTTGGATTGATAGCCTGTGATATTACTAACGGTGGGTTACCCCCTAATTGGTTCGAGTGTATCGGAATATGGAGCTATGACTATGTGTTGGGGAAGAGATTTCCTCTGGTTGACTAAGCGATGACACAGTCCGTAGTCGCCTGATAAGCAATTTCTTCAGAGGCAGTAAATGTTCATTGAGTGAGCCCGTGAATTTTTGTCCTAGTAGACAAGTAACAAGTGAAGTACGTTTAGTAGATTGTTACCTATTATACGCCAACATGAAATAATATAGCTTCGACATAAACATTTGTAACTTCGACAGAGTGTAACCACTGACTAATTTTCGCCTTTCGTAATAACTTCGTTCGCTTCATAAGAATTTACAACCTGCACTAAACATGCATCTTCTTTTCGTGTCCTTGTAGTTTCACACACACACGTCTTATGTTAGTTTGCCTATATCTGTACATTTATTATTTTATCCAATGCCTCCCTTCTTGTTCACACAGTACGTTGTCATTTTTGAGTTATGTTAACGCATGTAACAGGTAACATTCTGAACAGACAGGAAAGCTTTTAATGTCTCTGCTCCCCATACAGTGTACCTTATAAATGGAAGTTTGAAACATGCTTTTCCGAAACTTCTCGTATTCAATCATCACTTCTACGTTGTATTGACTCAATCGACAGAATGTATACGAAGTTAGGTAAGATTTATACTTCATATATACCATTGTCGTTCGGCAACAGTATAATGGTACGGGAGCAAAATAGTTTTAGTTTGGTCAACCTTTCGTCATAAGTTCGCCCATATATTACATAAACCAGCTTAATTGATGTTCTTGTAATCTTTCCTGAGAACTCACTGTTGTACTCAGTACCTGAGTTTTTGCCAGATTAAAGCGATGTATAAAGCCAGAAAATCTTTTCCCATGAAAGTGGATGAAAGCCCACAGTAACGACCAAAGGGTTTTATTGTACGGCAGCACGTAGCAGTTTTCTCGTCTAGGCTAGATCATTGTGTCCGAACAACGGGCAGTTCATTATTAATCATTGTGTCTGCATCTGTACCTCGACAACTAATATGTACTTTTGGTTGTTCAAATTATCTAAAATAGTACCGGACACCTCAGTAGCGCTGATCCACGATACCACATACGGGACTAGAACTCAGGACCTTCGGTCTCGCGCTGAAGCGGCCCATACTAGGATGAAATGGTCATCCATTGCTTCCAGGTTTTCAATGGTGATCTAACTTAGATCGACTCATTAATTCAACTATTAAAATTACTACATCCTCCACAAACTGCCATTTTGATAATAACTAGGAATTCCTGAAATAATGCAGAACCAGATGGGCACAAGCGAACGTACTGTCTTTGGGATTCGTAGTCGGTGAGCAATTAATTACAAAAGAATCCTTGTTTTGTACAAATGCCACATCCGCCACAGCTTAATCGAGAATCAAAATTTCTGCAATCAACTGTATTTCTTGCCCTTAGGTCCATCGTGTCTGTATTGGATTAGACTCTGGATTATCTAGAGAATACTCATTGACATTAGAACTAACAGATTCGTGGAATTCTTAACTGCTTTTGTACTAGTACTATTACAATAATAGGAATAATCCTAAAATTTTAGAATTATCATTGTGTGACTACCTAATCTATAAGATCTTACGTGGAAGTTCCATTGTTCCATATACTGACTCATTCTACGTGACCATCAGCAATACGTCATTTAGGATTTTTGAAGAACACATTTGAACTGGGAAGGCAGAGAGGCAGTGTGACTACGCCTGTATGATCGACCCATGCCATTTCGATTGAATCTTTCCACATTCACCATCTCGTACCTTCTCCAAGTGCTACATGTTAAAAATCAATGTTTTCGGTAATTATATGTCCAGCTTCCAGAATCGTGTGATTATGAGTTAGTGCCACTACAGATTGACATGGTTCCTTGTAACGCATTTAGTCGCTGTGACTAGCTCTTATATGAACCACAGATTTATCAGCCTGTTTTCGCAGACTTTCCATAGATTATGGAAAAGAAGTCCTTTCATAAAATTATTTCGTTTAATCAATTTTATCATTGTTACTTTTGAGTACATTCTAGTAGTTCTTCATTGAGCGACTTCGTATGCTCTATTCTCCGGGTCTTTGAACTTTTTAGAAGTATCAGAAGTGACGTTTGTTTTAAGGGTTTTGAAATTTCCTGCTTGCATATGGGGATGAACGGACTTTGGACTTGTGAATAATTTTCTGCCCTTCGATTCCGTAGTCAGCAATTTATCAAACACTTCATTGGAATCATTTCCAGTAGTCAATGAAGAAAGCTGACCCTGAAACATTCTTAACTCTTCTACATCTAGTATAGACGGTCCAGGCTCAATGATGAGAAATACATAACCTATAATTGGAGATTTATTATCTCTAATCAACAGATTACAACATCCAAGAATAGAAAGGTTATGATCAGTTATCCTTAAAATAGAAACTTTGGTAGGCATAATAGTAGCGTGAGAACTTAATGAATTCATCTTCCCAACTAAAATAATGGACTTATCGTGAAAAGCATCACTCATCAGATATAATCGTTTCTGAATATAATGTAGATTATCGTGAGTTGTAAATATGGATAATATATGATCATTAAGACCAACCTAATTAATAGGACCTGAATGATAAAACTTAGTATTACCTGTGGTAAAATTTACAGCAGTTTTACAAAGCGCATATATGTGTCCAAACGTACCAGATTCGAAGTATTTAGCATTACATGACAGAAATTGGTCACAGGACATAATTTACGAACTTTTGCGTAATTCTATAACCTGCTTTGAGATTCCCTAATAAATTTGTATCTGCATTGGATTGGAATGATTAATTTGTATAGACATTTCTAGGGTTCTGACTACATCGTTTATTTTTTGTGTCATTCCCCATATCTTCATTGTTGTGACTTTAAGTTCGGCTAGTTGTCACGTGATTTATTCGCCAATCGAGATACGACACGTTCACTCCTGATCAAAATTTTGTGAATCATTATGAGAACCCATATCTGGTAAATTCACATAAGAAATCGGACAAGAAGTTGGCTCATTATAAGCTTCTGTCTCTCATTGATTTTGGGTTTTATTTTGTACGACTGTGTTCGTCGTACTGCTCCAGATATTTTTTGGGTTTGAATCTCTCCAGCTTTCCCGTCTAATATTACGTGAACCATAGTTTTCTCCTGGCTGGAGTTAATTTTCAGAGTTAGACAGAGCCAATAGTGCTCCGTCCGATTCTCGACCCAGGGTTTCATCTACAGGATCTTCTTCTTGATCATCTGGTATTGTCACAACTTCTTATGCATTTGGCAAGATATTGTTTTGCTGTTAGCCGGGTAATTTACCATTATTACATTTCGCTTCAGTTATAAAGAGATTTGGACCCTTTACAGGACATGCTTCTGAAATATCCACTACTGCACCATCGTCTGCATCATAAATAGAATTCTTATTTTTTGGTTGAGTGAAAATTCCGCCCAAAACTGGTTTCTTTATTTGCTGTTGAAAGGCTAACATCTGCTGATAATGTTGCTGTTGGTTCTGTAATTATAACTGCAACTGTTCTAAAGGAATTGACATTTTTTACTGATAATAATGATGATATTGACTCCAAGAAGCACAGGCAACTATTATAGCTTATTTCTTTCCAAAACATACTTCACCAATTGTACACTTTTTTTGTAAAATCTCCGTCGGTAATTTGTTGCTTACGTTCTCTTGTTATTTTGGTCCTTTTTAATTTCATTATCTGATTCGAGTAATATATTTAATGGTATTTCCTGCTTTATATCACTTCCTGTCTCCCACTCTTATCTGATCGGCCGTATCTGGTTCGTATGTCGTACCTATATCTTCATAGTTAACTTTCCCTTTTTTGGGATTATGATGCCAAACTTCCAGACTGACTTTACTCCCTGGAAATATCTTGCTACTACCACACGTTAAACTGCTGTTCCATTCATTTATTCTTCCAGAGGCTGTTTCTAGGTTACTGTTTCATTTGTTCTATAGGTATTCTAATCTTCCTTCCAAAAATTGCTTCCCCTGGGCTTTCTAGATTATTTGTTTCTGGGTGGGGTGTTGCGCGCTAAACCATTAGACTGCGGATATTCTGGAGGTGTCTTCATATGTCTAACGGCATCAGCGATTCAGAGCTTCGAAAATTCAGCAGAGGTAAACTGTGGCTCATTATCTGACACCAATATATCTGGACACCTAAAGCAGCTGAATAATTGTCTCAGTTTTTCTATAGTGGCTTTTGTTGAGACAGACGTCATCTAGTGAACCTCTGACTATTTGGAGAAGGCATCAGCGTACACCAAGAACTGATTCCCGTTCATGGGACCGGCGAAATCTACATGCACTGTCGACCACGGATTTGTCGGTGCTCTTCAACTCCGCGTTTCTATCTTGCGAAGGCGTCTTGATGGCTTTTGCACACGTGGAACATCTCGCAACATATTCTTCGATTTGAGCATCAATTTTTGGCCAATATACATAGCCACGTGCAAGTGCTTTCATCCGTGTTATCCCTGGGTGTGCATCATGCAGTTCTAACACCACTTTACGGCATAAATTTGTGGGTACAACTACTCGATTTCCAAACATCAGGCACCCGACCACAATGAATAGTGAGCATATTTTTCAGTGTTTGTATTGTCTATATGAGCAGGCCAACCATGGTAGAGGCAATTAACAATCTGCTTCAGTTTGTCGCCTTCTTGAGTATAGCCCTTAACATCTCCAGTGGATAATGGTGTTGATTTTATAGTAACTTGTAATATTTGGTGAACATACTCTTCCAACAACATCGTTGCAATAATAGAATCTTCGCTTTCCTGCTTCTGATTCTCAATTAGTCCAGATAAAGCATCAGCTTGTCCAAACTTTCCAGTTGATTTATATGGCATTTAGAAATCATAAACAAGTAATGTAATAGTTCAACGTTGTAATCGATTCGCTGTGTATGCAGGAATAACTGACTTCAACCCAAATATAGATAAAAGAGGCTTGTGATCCGTTAGAAGTGTAAATCGACGACCATAAATGGTTTTATGAAATTTCTTTACTGCAAAAACTATAGCTAATCTTTCTTTCTCAATCTGACTATATTTCCACTCAAATGGGTTAAGTTCGAGATACATGAACAGTCGGCCTTTCTTTATCATCAAGAAAACGATGGCTGATAACAGCTTCAATTCTACAGCTGAAATGTGTAAGATATAATATTTGTATCCTTAGAGCTTCGCAAGACCAATGATCACAAAGCTAAGTTCATCACAAGAACGCTTCTAATTTTGAAACAGTATAATCGGACACTTCACTAAGTGCATTTTCCCAGCTGTATTAATTTAAGTTATTCTGTGCCCTGGATTGATGTGCAATTAACAGATTATTTACTCACCAAGCCAGTTACAACTGACTGCGATATTATCTAACATTACTAAGATCTTGTATTATGCGATTGCGTCTGAAAGCTTATTGAATTTAGTGAAGGCTATATATATATATATATATATATATATATATATATATATATATATATATATATATATATATATATATATATATATATATATATAAAATCTGATATATAAAAGCACATCAAACTCCCCTTTCTATCAATTAATCTGTGTGACATAGGTAAAATCATAGAATTGCAAAGGTTTTCAGGGAGTATTTTGATACCATTTGGGTACTTAAATAACCCTTTAAGAGTAATGTTTTCTCCAATTTTGACGAGTGCATGGGTCATGCGTGTACGACAGTGATTTTAAGGTTTATGTTTTAATCTTGTTTTCAAGACACAACCTACAATGTTGCAGTTCCAGTGGCTTAATATTCTATTCCGGGTTATAAAATTACCCAGCTGGGCCCGTAATTCGAAACTACAGAACAATCAGCCAACCATCAACTGGACTCGTAGTTCTCAACCACTATCCACACTCTTACTGTCCACTTTCACATCCTGACTACAAGGGTTCAGCGATTCATCTCTTTTCACTTTATCATGAGGATTCTATGTCAAAGCTTATTTTGTGATATAATTAAATGATTTCCGCCTTCAGATTACCTACCTAATTTTTTTCCCAGGTACTAGCCAGTTGGTTCCGAGCCATAGTAAGTTATTGCTGATGGTCTCTGGCTAATGGACGGGAAGAAACGTACATAGGCAACTAAATATATATACCTGTGTATTTTTGATTATTATGGTGGGAGACCCTCACCTTTCAGCTGCGTGCATTATAACTGTTTTAACGTTGTTGATAATTCTAATTATGGTCTTGAGTAACAGTTCTTTTAATTCCCAGATGTTCTTCAATTGTAGGAATACTTTTCTTGCTTTGAGAATTCTTGCTGTAGCGGTAAATATATCTTCGAAATCAACAGCTTTGTAAGTCTTCGATACTTGTGGCTGACTTCCTTAGTTTCGCTGGACTCACCTGGCTGAAAGCACTTGGTCACGCATCCACACTGGATCACGAGTGGTTACGCCATTCTACACAGCCCTTTCAGCTATTAGTTGGCTTAGAACAAACGTTCCCCGACATACCGATAGCCTTCCAAATATATCTGTAAACTCACTCATTTCTAACTTCTGATTTGGTTGCGTTGGCATACTTCAATCACAAAAAGGTTACTGGTTAAGGCTTTGTCAAACTTCAAATAGTTGTGGCATTTTTAGTGACTTCACATCTACATCCGATCATCCTTGTTTATCGACGAAACTACTCAGCAAATAAAAGTTTTTTTAACTCTTGGAGAGATCATCAAAAGTTACCAGTTGGCTTGTCTCTGTTGCGCCATAACTCCGAATCTCACTTTCCCCCTTGTGAATGTTAAGGAGTGGCAATTTACAGGCATGATCAAATTGTCATAAATGTTACGTTATTTGTTGCAGTAAACACATTTGATTTCTGGATGAACAACAGACACAAAAGTTCAGGAGCAGTATTGTCGACGACCTTCAAACTGAGCAGTTTCTTATATTTAGATGTTTAAATGCGTGTTAAATTTAGGTCATACCCGGGAGGTCAGTATCGCCGATGATTGCAACCCGCTTGTAGTCTGACAAATACTCAATATTGTGAGATACTGTCATACTAACATTACGGAGTGATAATGCTAATGGTATGCTTTAGTTCGATTTTTTTCCTTTATAGTGTACATCCGTCCATAAAAATAGAAGCAGTAACAGCAAGTGCCCAAAAGTATTCGGATGTCCCAGAAAGCATACTATGCATTTGTCATATTCTTCCGACTGGTTTTTCCATAAAGTCTGTCTTTTTGATATTGGTAAGCTAGTGATCCATGCTAGGTGTTTTGCTTGTTTGGATAGTTTACGGAGCAAACTATTAACGAATTTCTTAGAGGGCCTTTTTAGAGGTGATTAGTAGCCGTGAATTAATTTGAAAAGGTGTTGTAAGATTATTTTATACGTAGGTTGGGTCAAGCATATCTTCAAAAGGGTTGTGATTTGAGTACACCGCTGGCTTATCAAGTTTCAGTTTCAGCTGACTGACTGACTTCAGTTTCGAAAGGAACAGAAGCTTGTTGGCCTGTGATAGTGTCGGCGATGATCATCGCACACTTGATACAGCTTTTTTTGAAAGATTCAACAGATGGAGCTTCAATCACGTGTTGATGAGAGAAATGCCAGTCGTTCATCATTTGATGTGAAAGTCGATAGTTAGCTGACAAGTAATTTGTCCTGGGCTTGTAAACGTTTTTGGAAGACGAAAAAATGAGGGCATATCAGATGCAAATTTATCACTAAGTAGTTTGAAAACTGTAATCAAGTCACCTCTAGTTCTTCGAAATGACAGCGGGAATAGGTTTAGTTTAGCCAGGTAAGCATCATACGGAAGCTTTGCTACTAAGGGAATCAGTTTATTTGCTGTTCTTTGAAACTTTTCCAAAAGCCCAGTCTTTTTTGAGCAGGGGCTAGCCGCTTGTACTCACGTTTAGGATGCAGGAATTCTGCATACAAAGTCAAAAAATGTTTTAGCATTCACATGACTAAAGGCCTTACGTATTCACCATAGCATTCCATGACCTTTGGCGGCTAATGCACAGCAGTGTGAAAAAGTCTTTAAGTTTTCGCTATCGATGACTCCTAAACCATTATGTGTCTTAACAACAGGTAGCTCAGTGTTATCCATCATGCATGTATCTGTACTTTGATGACCAATGTGCATCACAATACACTTGAAAGCATTTATCGGCAACTGCCAAGTTTGAGACCATTCAGATAATTTATCCAGGTCATTTTAAAGTTCTGAGCTATCACCTTTACTTCTTATCTCTCTCCATATGTTCACATCGTCAGCATGTAGCAAGACCGATGATGACAGTAGGCAAGGAAGGTCATTTACATACAAGAGGAATAACGCTGACTTTTAAACTTAACCCTGAGGCACTTCGCTAAGCATGGTTTCATCTGTACTATTTGTTGGTGCCCAACCAGAAAGTCTTTTATCCACATTGATAGATTACCTCCTACCTCGACATTTCTTAACCTATATAAAGTCAATTGTGAGGAACTTTGTCAAAAGCTCTGCTGAGGTTAGTATAGGCTACGTATACAGGTAAAGTTTGGTCATTAAGAGCCTGTAACAGCATAGGTTGGTTGGTTAAGAGTTGACCCCAAACAACCAAGCATATGCCAAAACAGTATTGTTCAAGTATTCATTCACTTCCTTATTTTGTATAAGCGTTATATTCCTTATTATCTTATATTGAATGCTGAAAGCCTTTGTTTGTCTGAACAGATAATCCCACGCTCCACTGTGACTGCGCTAAGATCGAAATAAAGATTTCATTCAATTAGTGTCTGACTTCTTCTATCAATAACACGAGGGTTACCTATAGGCACGAAACTGGTGAGCCCTTTTTGAACACAAATTAACCTTATTTTTGTTATTAATATTATTTTTTTTTACTCAATCGTAAAAGTAGACCTGATAATCCGTAAACTAAGTTGGGTATATAAATAGTTTATTTTTTTTATTATCTTAAGTTATTCGTGTCATAGAAACCATTTTTTTTTTCGTGCTAATTTTGTTGCTATATTTGTCACATACCTCATGTCAGACTTAAAAGAAACCCATAATCTGGAGGATTTGTCACCAGTGGAGATAGACACTGTTATGACTACGAAATCTCGACTTCCAGAATTTGATCGTAGTGATCCTGAGTTGTGGTTTGCTCAACTCGAGCATTATTTCACGAGACACAATATCAAATCTGAAGGGATTCGCTATAGAGATTTGTGTTCTATCCTTCCTCCTTCAGTCGCCAAAGAAGTCCGTGACTTGATTTTAGATCCACCATCACCACAACCGTACACCGTCTTAAGACGAGAGATAATGAACCGTTTATCATTATCAGATAGTCAAAGAATCCAAAGACTTTTTCAAGGTGAAACACTAGGTGATCGGTCGCCGTCACAGTTTCTACGTCACCTCCAAGTCTTAGTGGGTGATAACACAGTGGGTGAAGCAGTCCTAAAACAAGGATGGATACAAGCTCTCCCATGCTACGTCCAACATTGTTTGGATGCACAAGATCCTGAAACCTCATTATCTCATTTAGCGCGTATAGCTGATAGAATAATGGAAAGAGGTCCTCCAACTGGATCAGGCACAATAAATCACACACAGAAAGTAGAATCAGCAAAAGACCCCGTCATAGAAGGACTCATTGCGAGTGTTAAGAGTCTCACTGAGGCTGTCACCAGAATGCAAATGGGTCATACAAACAGGAACAGGTCACCACAACGATCACGATCCAAGTCACAAAATAGGTCACAAATGTCCAGACAATCTGGGCAGTTTTGTTGGTACCACTGGAAGTTTGGTGTCAACTCAACCAAGTGCAGGCAACCATGCGCCTGGCCTAAGCATAATTCCAAGACAGCGGGAAACGAGTAACCCCTCCCCAGGTCGCGACAACTGAGGAGGGGCGCCTAAACAGTCGCTTGTTTTATGTCAGAGACAGAAACTCGGGCTTGAATTTCTTGGTGGACACTGGCGCTGCTCTTAGCATCATCCCTCGAAATAAAACTGAGATTAGTCGAGAAACATCCCCGATTACACTTCAAGCTGCAAATAAAACTACAATCGCGACATTTGGGCAGAAAACGTTAACCCTAGATTTGGGGTTCAGAAGGCAATTCCCTTGGGTTTTCACGGTAGCCGACTTAGATCTGGCAATACTGGGGATGGACTTTCTAGAGAGATACGAATTTCTTGTTGACACCAAGAAACGGCGATTAACACTAAAAGAAACTTCGTTTTACACAAAAGGCAAAGAAAGTCACATCAGCTCTCTTAACTTCATTCAAACCCCTCCAGTAACAACAGCGAAATTCCAAGATATACTCGCGGAATTTCCAAACTTAACCAAACCAAACCCACAGCCTTCCAAAGACAAACTAAAAGTAAGTCACACTATCAAAACCGAAGGTGCACCGGTGTTTGCGAAACCCAGGAGACTAGCACCAGATAAGCTCAAAATCGCTAGAGCCGAGTTTGATTATATGCTACAACTGGGTATTATCCGTCCGTCTGATAGTCAATGGGCATCCCCTTTGCATATGGTCCCAAAGAAGAATGAAGGTGACTGGCGACCGTGCGGGGATTACAGAGCCCTCAACCGTCAAACCGTACCAGATAGGTACCCAATACCGCATATCCAAGATTTCACAAACGGTTTACAGGGTATGAACATATTCACTAAAATTGACTTAGTCAGGGCATATCACAATATCCCGGTGGCTGATGAAGATATCCCTAAGACAGCTATTACAACACCCTTTGGCTTATTCGAGTTTGTACGCATGCCATTCGGCCTGAGAAACGCGGCACTTCCTCAGATATTCTTATTCCACAGTTTAACACTCTTTCTCATGAAAGCACTCAGTAAACCGTCAGCTATAGTTGTAGAAGAAATCACATGCTACTAAATAAGATGACAAGCTAGTAAATGAAGAGACATCCATGGACTACCGTTGTCAGCGTTAGTTGCCACTTATTGTAAGTCAAACATTGAGTGAGTTGATAACTTTCCCTTGGAATGAGAAATAGAACTAAGGTGTTTTTGATAGATAGGTTAATCGAACCGACGTTCCTACGGAAGTCGATTCTAGGGGGAAGCTAATGTAACAGCATAGGTTGGTTGGTTAAGAGTTGACCCCAAACAACCAAGCATATGCCAAAACAGTATTGTTCAAGTATTCATTCACTTCCTTATTTTGTATAAGCGTTATATTCCTTATTATCTTATATTGAATGCTGAAAGCCTTTGTTTGTCTGAACAGATAATCCCACGCTCCACTGTGACTGCGCTAAGATCGAAATAAAGATTTCATTCAATTAGTGTCTGACTTCTTCTATCAATAACACGAGGGTTACCTATAGGCACGAAAAGCCCACCAACATTCACGAGCCACTAATAAGTTGATGAGAAAGGAATAACTTATTCTAAAACCATGCTGTTTTTTTTAAAGGATCCGGTTTTCGTCGAGATAATTAGACAAATCCTTCCGAATAATCTTTTCCAGAATTTTAAAAATCACGCTAGTTAGGCTAGCGGGTCTGTAGTTCTGATGTTTATGTTTCGCACCTGTTTTGAAGACAGGACTTACCATGACATTCTTCCAGTCTTTTGATAAACGATCCTGGGTTACGGATAAACTAAAGCATATACTTAAAGGGTTCGCGACGAAGTTAGCTAATTCTTTTAGTAACATAGGATGCAGTTCATCGGGTTCCGTGGATTTGTCTATATCGGTCTTATTTAGCAGAACAACTACATCGAGTTCTTTAATAGCTACGTTTTCCAGTGTGTGGGCGATTTGTGTGGACTGGGTGCTTCTACGGTATATACATTGCTAAAGTAGTTTAAGAATACCTGAGCTTTACCATAGTCATCCTCTACTAATGATGAAGCATTACTATCTCCCCATAGTGCAGGAATATTTCCTTTTCTTTTAGTCCTTTGGTTTGTATATGAATGCAAGCGTTTATGGTATTCCATAGATTTCTTGGCAATTTTTTTCTTCGTACAACCTTCTGGACTTAGGAAGGGTCGAGGCGCAAGTATTCCTAGCTTCTCGATATTAAGATTTTGTTTCATCAGTAGGCTAATTCTTTTCCACAGTTTTCTCTGCTTACGGAAAAGCGTGCGAACCTTCCCACTGAACCATGGTAGATAGTTTTTCGGACCCCTTGATGTAGTCCAAGGGATATGGGGTGAGGTAAGTTTTAAGTATAAATTTCGAAATACAACCCATGCTGTTCTGATTGGGGACTGGCTCTATTGTATAATCTACTGACGATGCTGAGTGTGTTATCTTGTATACTTGCTTCCCAAACGTTAGGTCTGGGTTGAGCTGGTGCGTGCTCGTTTTTGACAGCTATACGGAAGTTATAGGCTATAACTGCATGATCACCTTTATTTAGGGGGGGGGCACGTAATCAGGGTTTGTGACGTCATTCTCATAATGGGTCAATATAAGATCTTGTAAGGATAATTCATAGCCCGGGTCGTACCCAGTCGTTTCTTTCACATGTTGCAATAGGGCACATGTGCCAACTGCACCAACTAGTTTCTGCTCGAAAGACTTTTCTGACAAATCAGTTCTAAGATTTTTCCAGTCTACTGTGTGTGTGTTAAAGTCTCCTAGGATAAGAGGTCGACCACTTTTTGACCGAGCAATAAGACTGTCCAGCAAAACCTCATTTACCTCACAGCTTGGACTGCGGTAGATCAAACCAGTCGGCAGCTCTGTTCCCTTTCATTTGAAATGGTATCTAACTAATTCACACGTGCCGCTCTCATGGGATACACTGTCGATAATGGTGAGTGAGATAGCATTCCTAATGAAAAGGGCTACTCCCCCTTCTTTACGTTTATGTATCATGTTGGCTCTTAGCAACGTAAAACCTTCAAAATCAAATCCCATACTATCTATAGGCTGTGTCAGCCAACGTTCTGTGACTGCGATTATATCTGTCTTGGTAAAATCAATCTATAGACCTAGTTTCTACCGCTTATTGAGCAATCTTCGGGCATTTGTATAACGCACCCTAAGCCTATTTAAATGTTTTCCTGCTGCACCCATAGGGGCTTCAACATCATTCTTTATCGAAGCCTCACAACCCAAAAATTTATAATTTTTAGGTCCTTTTCGCCAGCATTTAACCTACGTTTCAGTTCGTTTTCGGCTTCTCGTTTTTTTACACGGTCTGCCAGTGGTAAGCTCTTACGGACAAACGTTTTTGAACCCTTTAGTTTATGTCCATTCTGTAATATTAAGTCACGTTCACTAGGAAATTTGAATGCTACCTTAAGAAGCCTTGTTTGATTTTGCTTCAAGTTCGTTTGGCTATCTAGTTTATACACCTTTATGAAGGTGACTTTGGAGATACCCTGAGGCATAAGCTGATTTAGTAGCTGTTTTATCAGCTTAATGCCATGCTCAAAACGAGTTTTAGGTTCTGAGCTTTTACTCTCTTTGATTCTATGAAAGATAACTGACCTGTCACTGAGATCAGTCTTTAATTTCCTGGCTACATTTGGGAGGTTGGATTTTTAATAGCGTTATGCCGTTTGTTGTTCTTGACCTGTTCCCACTCACAAACTTCCATTGGAGTAGCAACGACTGAAATGGCCGCGGCCAGCAACTGTTTACGTCCGAGCGGCGCTGCTGACAAAATCACATGCAACCAATTTTTACAAAACCGTTTGAAAGCCAAAAGCGTTAGATTCGTGCAAACTTTGTGGTACCAGTCTTTGCAATCGTCACACTGCATGCTACTTCCAACAGAGTATCAACAGCCCGGGCGTTAGCGATTGCTTTTCTTGCACTGTCCAGTCATCAAAAAGGTTTCCATAAAGAAAATAGACACAATAATACTCAGAGAGGAGAGTAATTTATGACCAAAAAGGTAGAGAATCAAATTGTTAGAACCAAAAGTGCTAACAAATACAATAGAAACAAAATACTCAAGAGTATCGAGGAAAAAATACTTTGGAAACAAAAACGATACTCTTATCGCGTACTTTAACTGAAATACATTCAACTAAAGTTTAAAAAGTAGTCTTGATACGTGATAAACGATCAAAACAACAAAATATTCAGAGGAGAAATACCACTGTCTTTCTTAAATAGCTCGGGTTTTTCAAATGTTGAAAGTGTCTTGGAGTCGTCTGGAAGTCTTTTTGACTCATGAATAAGAAGGCTTATTGTGTTTTTTCCCATAATCCATCTGGTCGCTTATTCAAAGTGACAGAAAACTTATGTCAAAAGAATTTATCTTGTACGCTGGATCTACTATGAATTACCTTGGCTAACCTAGTGTGATTTCTTAGTTTGAAATTGGACATATCGGTGAAACCAAATATTAGGTTTGAAAAGTGTATTTACTTGTGTACGAGCTTGAATTAAAATGTAGGATTAGGCTCGACTCTCCAGACCTAATGTACCACATTGTAAAAAGTAACTCTCTCCACGATACATTTACAAAGTCTTTCTTGTGAGTACCTCTGTATTCTTTCGATTCTCAAATTGTTTCTTGTACAAAGGTTATCGAGTATTGACGGAAAATATACAAGCACTAGGCGGACACAGAATTGATATATAGTATGCACCTAACCTCACACGTGAAGATTACGAACCATACAAACCATAGGTTTACTTGAGTACAATCTAATTGACATAATTCTAAGACAGCATTGCATTAGTATATTAACGTACCATCCACTTTAAACAGAGGTCTAAGTTTCTGTATTCGACACTAATCCAGCTGTACGTCTCAATATTTAAAAAAGTCGCTACCTTCTACAAAATATTGTCGCATTGTTTAGTTTCTGATTTATAAAATTAGTCGTGTTGTGTACTTCATCTCTCTTGTATGGGTAGACTAATTTCAAGTTATCAGCATACAGAAAGGTCCTACCGATTTTAAAGCCGCCACTAACGTTGATGAATATCACAGAGAAAAGAGAACAGAGTACATCCAATTGAAACCATCATAGAAGCTAATGTCGTTGAGTTTTGATTTACAATGTGGTACTGATCAAAGAATGATTTAAACAGCATGAGAAAAGTGTCGCGGATAGTTAAATGCTTGCAATTTATCGTACTCAGTTTGTAGTACCCAGTGAAGAATTCTCCTAAAAGATAATCATAACAGTTACTATTCATCAGAAATATTACATTTAATCAGGATTCTCAAAGCTTCGTCAACATTTTCGCTTCAAAACTCTACATCACCATCTTTCTATCAACAAATATTACACTTGATCAACTATACATATATGTATATCATATAATAGACTTATCTTACATAGAAATACTTTCAATTTACACGTATCATGTACTCTAAATAAAAATCTCAAGTAGCCTCCATTCCTCACCTCAGATGTCGGTGAACCATAGATCTAGTAGCACGATAGAAAGTGATTGGTAAATTTTCCGTATGAATGATCAGAAATTACGACGGGTAGTTGCTGGACATCACAAGAAATACTACCAACATAAATTGTACTACTTATTGTTCTCAATAAGTAGCTTGAAAAACTAAACTGTACTTTTTTGTATTTCAGGCCTTTCAACTCAGTCAATTTCTAAAAACTTGGTTGAATGATCTCCCGTGAAATACCAATACCATGAATCGACAACTTGAATAAACATGTTCCTTACAGAATGTTTTGGTATATAAATAACATTTCTCAATCATTTTCATTATTCATTAATAAACGTATCTCATTATTATGCAAAATGTTTTCTTCTAAAATAATGAAAAGAACAAAACAAACTATTTCCCAATGTGAAACATGGTTTCGATCATGTTCGGTTGTTTATTGAAATGAATCAGTTTCATCAGGAATATAAAAAAGTAGTTATTCTCAAGTGAATATATCTGATCATAGTATTAGGTGATGAAATTCAAATTTGTCGTATATTAACCATGATAAAATGGTACGCTAGTTACAAAAATGACAGCAACAACAACAAATATTACTACTACTACTACTAATAATAATAATAATAATAATAATATATTTGACTACAATAAACGATCTTCAGAACAAGATATGCAACATTACTGTTTTACAAGCATTTGACACGTGAATACTAAAAACAGACTAAGCAGCTTAACATGGTGTTTGATAGTAGCCAATAGAAAACCCTTCACATAGATTTCTTGCAAATTACCACTCGTCAATAAGATGTTCTTGTAATCGTGAGGGAATTGATGCTCACCGACGGAATCAATCACGTATCACCCAGCTTCATAGTCAAAAAACGTTAACAATCAGATGTCCGAACGCAACTCACAATCTTTGTCTGACAATCTGAAATTCACACACCATAACTTAAACAATGTACTTCCACCCTGACCTAGCCATTTTTCCGATTATTCATTTCAATATACAATTGTAGGACCTGAAGAGAAATTGTCGTAAAGGATAGTCTTCTTTCATATATTGGTCCCTTATTATGAAGTGGTTCTTTAAACAGTTACAAATCTATTGAGATTTCTTGGAAATCGATAAAAGCTGTCTTTCATATTCATCGGCGATTGTTGTTGTTGTTGATGATGATGATAACGATTTCTCGTTGTTGAGTAACATCACTGTTCATTGTCGAACATACTTCACTGATGAGTTCTATGATGATCGTTTCTCATTTCTCGAATGGAAAGTGGGAGAAGTCGAGTAAAACAGTGATTCACGATTAGTGATAAACATGTTATTAATACACGTAAGTACATGTGGTTGGCACATTTAATAGACCAGTTAAAATAAACTTAAAACGAGACAATTCATGGCTACAAATGTGTGCTTGGAAAAGAGATGACCAACAAGTTTGAACTGGCTTCCAGTCAGTCTATGATGAACATTCAGTTGGGATGAGTACTAGTTTGCAGTATTCACACGAATGGATGACATTCTAAAACTTATGATATCGATGAGATAAGTAATATTTCTGCTGAAGTGTAATCAATTAAAACATCACTCCATTTGACGATGTTATTGACTAATAGTAGAATCATTCTAAAGCATAAACTATGTCACAACTAGGTTTGCAAGAAGCTGATAAGTGTCAACTATCAAACATTTTATGACTGTTCATTGACTTCAACTCTATGTTCATGTAGACACTTTCAGTTATAGATGCCGGCATCTTGTCATCACTGTTGATTTCATCAGTAAAAGGCAAACATCATGAGTTGATCAACTATTTTCTGAGGTTCTAATTTTCATACCTATAAATCTGCCAGACTAGTTCTACTTCAATTAGAGAACAAAGCACTTTTTAATTCATTTATACTTCAGATAATGGAATTTGATCAATCCTGTCGCATTAATAACGAGAAAAATAAAGTCAGTCTAAAATTGTCGAGATATTCGACTACGGAAGATGACTGACTAACAGTGAATACAGTTTAGTCTCATGAATGAATTACAAACACGATGAGGTAAAGTAACGGTGTGTAAAGATTTCTTATGCTTCCGCTTGATGTGAAGGAATATATGTACCAAATTAGAGAGAATATTATCTCGACTTCCCACCTATGATCACATTCAATTCACTTGATCAACAGGCAACTGCAATGCACACTCGCACACAATAAAAACAATAACATTGAAAACAGAAGATAAAAACAATTAACAGAGAATTTGAACGATTGTCATTTGAAAGTATACACTGTACTATCACATACACAAATATGAATGATTTACATTAGATCAATGACAGTAACATATGATATGTTAACAAAGAGTTTACAATATGCTCTCAGTGTTTACTACAATACACATTGCAAATTGTAAACTATATTCATTAGCTAGGATTTCTTTCGAAACGGTAACCCAATATTAAAGAAGATGACTGATCAATTTCATCTTATACCAGGCTCTAAATATACACGATCATTCAACTAAACATTCAATAAGCTGATAGTGACATAATTTTGAACTATCTCCATTAAAATGTGGATTGACACATGATTGTTTCACGGTCCATTGAGTATTGACAAACGATGATATCCATTATTTGTTCTACTTAATTTCAGTACTGACTAATCACACTATCAAGTAGATGATGGCCAACGACACGCTCATTGAGCTATCATTGTATGTCCTGGTACCTAGAGGCCCTACATGTGTCTTGGGATATTAGGATATCAAGAAAAAAAGTTGTCACCCAACAACAACAGCAACAACAACTATTAGATACCTCTGGGTAGGTTCATCCTGTGCTGACCATATCTAAAGATTGTATTAGAAAAAAGATCACCACGATAATGACCGTTAAGATAGATCTATATGGAGTAGGGTGAGTTGTAAGCATCTGAGCATAGAAGCCAATCACAACGAGTCCATACAATCGATCCTAGTACAGAAAAAATATTGACTGCCAACGATGCTTAAAGGAAACATGTATCTCACATCACTGCTGGTTCTACAACGTTGAACAATTCCTATGCATCGAAGAGTGGACCAATCGTTTTACACTTCGGACAATCACTTGAATCGATCTTTTAACTCCTCCACAATTATTGTCTTTCTTTATTCTGCATTGACATTTAAAAACCAATTTTTCCCACTTGAGGTATCCACTCTGTGTTACTTTTTAAATAAATAAAATCTGCGAAATAGGTGAACTCATATTACTCTGCTATGATAGATATTTTTTGCCTGTTTAAAGATACTCGTCGCGTAGTTCTGTTTGACCTCGCAACTTTTAAAGCGCACAGTCTTATCTATGCACAATAACTCACGTCAAAGACAACACGCAACCAACCACTCACGCTTATCTTCATGCTCTTTGGACGTCAGCCAGATGTAGCCGACTGTCCAGTGGTCAAATATTATGTCCCCGGAATGTCTTGATCGCCATTCCGCCCGGCAGGTAAACCGGTCACCACTAGGTGGGAACCCTTTTTATACCAAATAGTGTAACAAGAAAGACGGTCATACATTTTCTATACTTTATACTAAATTCACAATTTTATTATTATGAAATTCCTGCAGGTTCACGTCAGAATAATTTAAAAAGATATAAAGTACATATTTATTCTGGCCAAAATATTGCAAGAAAAACTACTTTTCTTTCAATTCAAAGTCGAATTATTGACTTATATGATTGATACTTGTAAATATACTACTTATATAAGTAATAACCTTATCAGTAGTATAGTGAGTAGCTTCTATGTTCCGGAAACTGGTCAAATTTTTTTTTGATATTTCACGCCTTTTCATGCAGTTGGATTGCTTTTGTCGAAATGCTTGTCTTCCTTCATCTTGGTAATGGTCTTGGAATAGTTTTAGTAATTCTTTCCGAAATTTCTAGTATTTTCTTTAGTCAAACCACAGTTCCAAATGAGACTAACTGCTTTTGGTAGGTAGACAAAGGCTATTTTACCATCCAAGACAGAGAGAGACAAACAGAGTGAAGACGAGTTTAAAAATTTTTTGACCAGTTTCCGGAACATAGAAGCTACTCACTATACTACTGATAAGGTTATTACTTATATAAGTAGTATATTTACAAGTATCAATCATATAAGTCAATAATTCGACTTTGAATTGAAAGAAAAGTAGTTTTTCTTGCAATATTTTGGCCAGAATAAATATGTACTTTATATCTTTTTAAATTATTCTGACGTGAACCTGCAGGAATTTCATAATAATAAAATTGTGAATTTAGTATAAAGTATAGAAAATGTATGACCGTCTTTCTTGTTACACTATTTGGTATAAAAAGGGTTCCCACCTAGTGGTGACCGGTTTACCTGCCGGGCGGAATGGCGATCAAGACATTCCGGGGACATAATATTTGACCACTGGACAGTCGGCTACATCTGGCTGACGTCCAAAGAGCATGAAGATAAGCGTGAGTGGTTGGTTGCGTGTTGTCTTTGACGTGAGTTATTGTGCATAGATAAGACTGTGCGCTTTAAAAGTTGCGAGGTCAAACAGAACTACGCGACGAGTATCTTTAAACAGGCAAAAAATATCTATCATAGCAGAGTAATATGAGTTCACCTATTTCGCAGATTTTATTTATTTAAAAAGTAACACAGAGTGGATACCTCAAGTGGGAAAAATTGGTTTTTAAATGTCAATGCAGAATAAAGAAAGACAATAATTGTGGAGGAGTTAAAAGATCGATTCAAGTGATTGTCCGAAGTGTAAAACGATTGGTCCACTCTTCGATGCATAGGAATTGTTCAACGTTGTAGAACCAGCAGTGATGTGAGATACATGTTTCCTTTAAGCATCGTTGGCAGTCAATATTTTTTCTGTACTAGGATCGATTGTATGGACTCGTTGTGATTGGCTTCTATGCTCAGATGCTTACAACTCACCCTACTCCATATAGATCTATCTTAACGGTCATTATCGTGGTGATCTTTTTTCTAATACAATCTTTAGATATGGTCAGCACAGGATGAACCTACCCAGAGGTATCTAATAGTTGTTGTTGCTGTTGTTGTTGGGTGACAACTTTTTTTCTTGATATCCTAATATCCCAAGACACATGTAGGGCCTCTAGGTACCAGGACATACAATGATAGCTCAATGAGCGTGTCGTTGGCCATCATCTACTTGATAGTGTGATTAGTCAGTACTGAAATTAAGTAGAACAAATAATGGATATCATCGTTTGTCAATACTCAATGGACCGTGAAACAATCATGTGTCAATCCACATTTTAATGGAGATAGTTCAAAATTATGTCACTATCAGCTTATTGAATGTTTAGTTGAATGATGGTGTCTATTTAGAGCCCGGTATAAGATGAAACTGATCAGTCATCTTCTTTAATATTGGGTCACCGTCTCGAAAGAAATCCTAGCTAATGAATAGTTTACAATTTGCAATGTGTATTGTGGTAAACACTGAGAGCATATTGTAAACTCTTTGTTAACATATCATATGTTACTGTCATTAATCTAATGTAAATCATTCATATTTGTGTATATGATAATACAGTGTATACTTTCAAATGACAATCGTTCAAATTCTCTGTTAATTGTTTTTATCTTCTGTTTTCAATGTTATTGTTTTTATTGTGTGCGAGTGTGCATTGCCGTTGCCTGTTGATCAAGTGAATTGAATGTGATCATAGGTGGGAAGTCAAGATAATATTCTCTCTAATTTGGTACATATATTCCTTCACATCAAGCGGAAGCATGAGAAATCTTTACACACTGTTACTTTACCTCATCGTGTTTGTAATTCATTCATGAGACTAAACTGTATTCACTGTTAGTCAGTCATCTTACGTAATGGAATATCTTGACAATTTTAGACTGACTTCATTTTTCTCGTTAATAATGCGACAGGATTGATCAAATTTCATTATCTGAAGTATAAATGAATTAAAAAGTGTTTTGTTCTCTAATTGAAGTAGATCTAGTCTGGCAGATTTATAGATATGAAAATTAGAACCTCAGAAAATAGTTGATCAACTCATGATGTTTGCCATTTACGGATGAAATCAACAGTGATAACAATATGCTGACATCTATAAGCGAAAGTGTATACATGAAGATAGAGTTGAAGTAAATGAACAATCATAGAATGTTTGATAGTTGACACTTATCTGCTTCTTGCAAACCTAGTTGTGACATAGTTTATGCTTTAGAATGATTCTACTATTAGTCAATAACATCGTCAAATGGAGTGATGTTTTAATTGATTACACTTCAGCAGAAATATTACTTATCTCATCGATATCATAAGTTTTAGAATGTCATCCATTCGTGTGAATACTGCAAACTAGTACTCATCCCAACTGAATGTTCATCATAGACTGACTGGAAGCCAGTTCAAACTTGTTGGTCATCTCTTTTCCAAGCACACATTTGTAGCCATGAATTGTCTCGTTTTAAGTTTATTTTAACTGGTCTATTAAATGTGCCAACCACATGTACTTACGTGTATTAATAACATGTTTATCACTAATCGTGAATCACTGTTTTACTCGACTTCTCCCACTTTCCATTCGAGAAATGAGAAACGATCATCATAGAACTCATCAGTGAAGTATGTTCGACAATGAACAGTGATGTTACTCAACAACGAGAAATCGTTATCATCATCATCAACAACAACAACAATCGCCGATGAATATGAAAGACAGCTTTTATCGATTTCCAAGAAATCTCAATAGATTTGTAACTGTTTAAAGAACCACTTCATAATAAGGGACCAATATATGAAAGAAGACTATCCTTTACGACAATTTCTCTTCAGGTCCTACAATTGTATATTGAAATGAATAATCGGAAAAATGGCTAGGTCAGGGTGGAAGTACATTGTTTAAGTTATGGTGTGTGAATTTCAGATTGTCAGACAAAGATTGTGAGTTGCGTTCGGACATCTGATTGTTAACGTTTTTTGACTATGAAGCTGGGTGATACGTGATTGATTCCGTCGGTGAGCATCAATTCCCTCACGATTACAAGAACATCTTATTGACGAGTGGTAATTTGCAAGAAATCTATGTGAAGGGTTTTCTATTGGCTACTATCAAACACCATGTTAAGCTGCTTAGTCTGTTTTTAGTATTCACGTGTCAAATGCTTGTAAAACAGTAATGTTGCATATCTTGTTCTGAAGATCGTTTATTGTAGTCAAATATATTATTATTATTATTATTATTATTAGTAGTAGTAGTAGTAATATTTGTTGTTGTTGCTGTCATTTTTGTAACTAGCGTACCATTTTATCATGGTTAATATACGACAAATTTGAATTTCATCACCTAATACTATGATCAGATATATTCACTTGAGAATAACTACTTTTTTATATTCCTGATGAAACTGATTCATTTCAATAAACAACCGAACATGATCGAAACCATGTTTCACATTGGGAAATAGTTTGTTTTGTTCTTTTCATTATTTTAGAAGAAAACATTTTGCATAATAATGAGATACGTTTATTAATGAATAATGAAAATGATTGAGAAATGTTATTTATATACCAAAACATTCTGTAAGGAACATGTTTATTCAAGTTGTCGATTCATGGTATTGGTATTTCACGGGAGATCATTCAACCAAGTTTTTAGAAATTGACTGAGTTGAAAGGCCTGAAATACAAAAAAGTACAGTTTAGTTTTTCAAGCTACTTATTGAGAACAATAAGTAGTACAATTTATGTTGGTAGTATTTCTTGTGATGTCCAGCAACTACCCGTCGTAATTTCTGATCATTCATACGGAAAATTTACCAATCACTTTCTATCGTGCTACTAGATCTATGGTTCACCGACATCTGAGGTGAGGAATGGAGGCTACTTGAGATTTTTATTTAGAGTACATGATACGTGTAAATTGAAAGTATTTCTATGTAAGATAAGTCTATTATATGATATACATATATGTATAGTTGATCAAGTGTAATATTTGTTGATAGAAAGATGGTGATGTAGAGTTTTGAAGCGAAAATGTTGACGAAGCTTTGAGAATCCTGATTAAATGTAATATTTCTGATGAATAGTAACTGTTATGATTATCTTTTAGGAGAATTCATCACTTGTTGCTACGAATATATTCCATTTACTTATAGTTTTTTTGAGTGTTACTGATATCGACGTGAGTAGTATGTAACTATAGGCAGAATTAGGATGACTGGGAGGAGATGGTGGAGAATGAAATATTGGCAACAGAAAATTAATTTGTATGAATTTTAAGGAACAATGAAGTGTCAGACATTTAACTGATTTCTGTAATAGTTACTGTCTTGTTTAAGATAAATTAAGTATTTACTGTATGGTTCTCAGGTCTTACGATGTTGTGCTGTAATGTTGTATTCAAAGATATTCGATTGTCCCCACTTGTGTTATAGTTCACAACAAGATCATTTGAGTGGTAGGACAATCATTATCTATTGAGTCATAAGAGGTGACACAATATCATTAGTCTACGGGAGGTGAATACTTTGATCTTCGGATATCAACTCACTCGTCTAAAACTGTAGGTCTTATCAAAAGGATACAAAAGTTTTGACTTCAGTAGACAGTTGTCAATGCTTAGATGAATCATTTGTCGATTATCTCCATGTTTCCGGAACTTTTCTATATAAATTTTCTGCGATTTAAATCACATTCAACGTGGGATAACCACTATCACGATTGATTGATCATTGGGTGTTGATCAATGTCATATGTGTCACGTCCTTCTTAGTGTAGATCAAATTCTATCGACCAAGTAGCAATGTGGCCACTTTTCTAGATGATTCGACATTGCGTGCACTATGTTGAGATAAGATGGTGCTTGGAGGTAGTCAACAGGAAACCCTGGACATATGTTTCATGCTATTTGGCGCTCGTCAGCAAGGTGTACCTGTAATCTTGAGGAAACTGGTGCTTCCTGATGGATTCAATCCCGTATCACCCAGTTTCACAATCAGAGACGTTACCACTGGGCTATCCAGGTCGCAAAAGACCTCTTGTAAGACTGAGATGTATTCACAATGGATTGACCACTGTGTGGTGATCCATGTCATGTGTGCGTAAGGTCCTCCTTTGTGAAAATCAAATGCTATCAACCGCTATCAACATCATCATCTTATATTACAAGTTTGTTGAAGTTCAGCTACTTCTTGTTTTCTTAGAAGCTGAGAGTTTGAAGTTTTTTCCGGTTAATTAAAGTAATTGTTATATTTGGTAGAAATTGTATCCATCTATTAGAACCCCAATTAAGTTTGAATTCTGGCTATTATCCGCTGTACAACTAAATTATTGGTATAGTTAATAAACTGTTTAAGCTTTTACTATTCTTTCAGGTTCCGTTTTGATTGATAAGACTTTCAATCTCAGTGTATATGAATATCATTCTCAGGATAGTTCAGTGTTTTACATTTATGATTCTGGTAAGCGTTTTTTTTAGCGAATTAGTTTTCTATGGGATGGAGTCGCTAACCCCAAGTCCAAACCTGCTACTTTACCCGGGCTTGGAACCGGAAGTAACTCTAGAAGAGCTACAGGCGAAGTTCAATTCACTTTTACCATAGTTAAAATAGTTTCATGCTTTTTTTATTATGTTGTCCACTATTGTTTTACTACCTGACCTTTTTGTTCAAAAAGTTTAACATTGTTGTATGTATTTTTAGACACTTTCTATTGTAGAGGACTATTAGCTGATATCATCCTCAAAAATACTTTTGAACTTGTAGTTTTCCTCTTGCTATTGTTACCAAGAACACAGAAAAATGTTTTCTAGTTGTATGGACTTCATCTGTGATGTTTCCTCAAAAGTTGATGAGATTGTAAATCTTCATTGACTGAGATGGTTGGGCCACGGATTACGTATGCCTGAACACCGATTACCATGACGTGTAATGCTAACCAGCGTTGGGAATGGTTGGAAGAAAGTTAGGGGTGACCAAACCAAAATGTGGCATCAGTCCACAAAGTCACTTCTAGTTTTAACCATGTTGGTAGATGAAGACTACTTGGTTGGTGTCCACGTGACTATCGTAACCAAAGGTTGGAGACACTATGTGACATGGATCAAAATCGATCACAATGCCGTCGGTGTATAAACTCCCTGTCTTCCCTTAAACTATGAAATCAAAATCATTTCATATCTTTCTTTCTACCAACTAATTCTTTCTTCCTGTATTACATTCTTATATACAATCTTTATTTTATATATTACCACCTCTGAATTAACTACTTTTATGAATCCGGTGTTCATCTTGTTGTGCTAATGAGGTGTGGCAACTTGGACCGATGCATATATGTGCCTGGTCCTACGGTGTAGCTGGCTGACTGACTGACTAACAAAATTCTATGACCTATATTCTATTCATTACTTGATATTCCGATTATAACATGAATTTCAAACTATTCTCTATTGTACAAGTAATTCATTTTATTAAACAAACATTCATTACACTTCATTTAAAGAAAATTCAATCGCTTGAATCATAGATACTCATTATCATAATGTTTTCTTAACGAAGTATCTCAAGTTTATTCTTTAATGAGATAAATTCAGTTTAACTGATAAATATCTACTATCATTGAGATCATGAGTCAACTGAAGCTAGACCATCATTGAAAACCTGGAAGCACTGGATGCACTATTGAAATTACTAAAATCTCCACAAAAACCCCTTCTGATATGAATCAACATATGTTCACTAGTGACTGGCTTCAAGAGGTATATCCTGGAGTTCTAGTGAGAAGCATTGATCAGTGGAGTTCAACCAGGTCTGTTGTTGAGATAGTAATTCACTGAAAACAATGGTGGATGTTTCGCTCAGTTAGACATGGCTCAGTGGTCTCAGTGGTCAAGTGCTCGCGCGCGTGACTGATAGGTCCTGGGTTCGAGTGTTGTATGTGGGATCAAGAATGCTCACTACTGAGGAGTCCTACAATAGGACGAAACGGTCGTTCAGTGCTTCCAGGTTTCCATGATGGTCTAGCTTCAATTGACTCATGATCCCAACTATAGAAATTACTTAAATCTTCAGAAAACCTCTTCTGATTTGAATATCTTCTACCGTAAAACTTATAAATTTAAATCTTTCACTTTTCATTATAAAATACAAAATGTATAGATATACTTTAAATACGTTCTTACCTGTTCTGATTTAGTTGATAATGAATAAGGGAAATCTATTAAAGTGTACACATGAACTGTACCTTGGTCATCACCTATTAGGACACTCTTGAAATAAAAGATTAAAAACAAAAATTATATATATATATATATATATATACTTTATTAGAATTGATTGAAGTTAGATATGAAAAACATTGAATACTGGATCATGAGTGTTATAAGTTGTGGCCTTGTGCCCCTATCAGTATACATCATGTAATGATACTGACAATTAGAGAACAGTGGCTTATCAACCGGATCAATAACGTATAAAACCCGTACGAGCAGTCTAGAATCCTTATCGGTCCTGCTTCCCGCCTAGCCCTGTCTCTTAAGTCCAGAACACCAAAATCAGTGTCTGTAATATGAATCATGTATTTCAAACATATTGGGTTTACATACCAACTAGAGAGACCACACCGTACCATAAAATATGAAACAACATTTATACAAGTTTTGACCAAATGTGGCTGTGAATATGGGAGATAGTAATTACCAAACTGGGTATAACTCATGAGTGGTAAATGGTATCATAGTAGTTCATGT